>JARBWI010000083.1:0-25435 GCA_037576405.1 Campoplex capitator | reverse complement strand
AACCAAGATGGCTAATGTAGCTGTTAGTGACTTCAGATTGAGTTTTGAAGAAGTCATAATTCGTGGGGGTTTAATAGAGGATCGGCACATCGATCGATTTGCTGAACTTCTCAAGATTGCTAACCCTAATTTTGAGATGGAAAATACGTGGAAAGTACAGATTCCCCACTTGATTCCTGCAAAATCTTTAGAGAAAGAACATATACAGATTTTGCACAGTTGCGAAAACTTTTCTACAAACGAAGGCGGTCATTGGGTATGTAGCTACTTCGATACCCAAAAGATTTATATTTATGATTCACTCAACAGAAAAGTGTTACATCGAAACCATAAAACGTTCCTTGCCAAATTATTCCCTTCCTATAATCTGGAAAATGTTGAATTTCCAAAAGTTCAACAACAATTGAATGGTAGAGATTGCGGTGTTTTTTCCATTGCATTTGCGATTTCGATTCTGCACGGATTGAAGCCAGAAAACGTCGAGTATTTTCCATCTGTTATGAGACAACATTTGTTGAAGATATTTAACTCTAACTCCTTAGAGCAATTTCCATGTACCATTCGGACACGGAACGCCATTTCACCAGTTTCTATTACTGATCGATACGGCTCTAATCGATCTAATAAAGATAAGCGAAATGAAACGAATTTTGCAATCAAGATCGAGAAGTCAGTTTCCAATGAACCGTCCAAGATAAGTCTCATTGAACGTTCAAAACAGATTGTTGATACTGAAAAATTGAATGAACCAGCATGCAAAAAATATGACAATTCGTATACGCAACCGGGAAATGTTGATAAATCCTTCAATAACTTGGAGAAAAAATTTGTATCAAATACTATGAATTCAATGATACAAGCTGCACCAATCGTTAAATTTGGCATATCTACCGTGAAAAAATCCAATGAAGGAAAAGAGAGCCAATGCCTTCCCAGGAGTGTTATGATTACGGATAATACTCATGAACGGTCGTCGGGAGTCGCTGTGAATGGCCAAAAACGTAAGAAACACAATCATTGCAATGATGCCAATTTGGGTGTCCCATTGACAAAAATATTAAAAAAACAAAACACTCAAACACAAATTCCCATTGTGTTGTCGCATCTTCCAAATATAAGTCTAGTTAATTCTGAACAAACGATGGTTGACAGTATCGTTATAGAAAAAATTATATTGACGTCGCAAAAACGAATTGATAAACATAAAAAGGGGCTGTGGGCTTCTCGGAGAAATAAAGTAAATAAAATTAAACGAGAGAAATATATTGAGAAAAAATTAAAGAATCTCATTATTAGCAGTGATTTAGACGAGAACATGGTGTTACAGCGACAATCCAATGTTTTGAAAATCCTCAAGAAGCGACATGGGAAACATGTAACAAACACGAAACCATTGAATGGTTACATTTCTACCGTTGATAAACTAAAATTGGATGCAGCACGTAAAATATCCAATAAGTACAAACAATTAAAAAAATCATTTGATACGGTTAAATTAATATCTTCTAAGGAATATTATATTTCCAATGTCGCCAGGACAATGATTGGATCGTCACTAGAATGTCTCATGGAAGCGGAGTCAATTATAAAATGGTGCCTGCATACTAGACAAAAGTGGTTATACGACATAAAAACAAAGTTAAGATCGCTAAAAGATAAAATTGAAATTAAACTGACCAAATTGGCTGAATGCCCTAATGTTTCAACTGAAGATAAGACAACTATTTTATGTGGAGCCATTAGAAAACACACAGCATCTTCTGAAGCGTATTTCTTAGATACGGCATATCAAAAACCCGATGACTTTCAAGCAGCGATTATCATGGACAAAAATGGCCAAGCACTAAATATTTTACCAGCAATGAAGGATAAGAAAGGTCATATTTTCTGGAGCTGTTCATTTTTTTGTAATCAAATAGATCGCAAAATCATCGATGCTTATCATGATTTTTTGCAGAAGATATTCAACTGCAGATTGCGAAACGTTCGCGCAGTGCTTTGTAGAATTCACAAATGGACAGTCAGTCAAGTTGACACGTTGTTGGGACATAGTCATACCTGTTATATCAGCCCTACAAAGTGTAAATCACCTTTTTTGTCAGTAGAGTTTTTATCACCACACTTTCCAGATGTAAGAATGGTTAAGAGATCATTTTATGCATTACAAGCATCTTTGCAAAAACTGTATGACTTAGATCAAGCATTGGAGACCACGGATTTTGAACAATTATCTATTATTGCGAATGATGCACGGGAAAAGTCCAAATCGTTTGCTCCTAACAAAGAAATAGATTTGAACGAAGAGTCTATAATTTCAAATCACTTCGATGCATTCAAATCGTTAAAAAAAAGTTCGCTGGATACACCAAAATTTGCATGCATGTCGTGTGAAAAACTTTGTTTTTGGAAAAATGTTACGGCTATCAAAAACTTGAGAAAAAATATAACATCTCCATTTGTGAACGATTTGATCGAGTACGTGCATAATAAAGAAACGGATAATGAATACGTTTGTAATTATTGTCTCAATAAATTCCGGTCGGGGAAATTACCACCGACTTGTATTTTAAACAATCTTGATGCGGGGGAGGTTCCTAAAATAATGTCGGATCTTAATGATTATGAGAAACTACTCATCCAGAGAGCTAAAGCATTCCAAGTCATTCAAAAGATGGGTGCAGTCATGAATAAAAATATGCCTCATAGGGCCATGAATAAAAAAGTGGTAGGGAGAACCTTTCATTTGCCATTACCTATCGAAGAAACGATTAAAAAAATTTGTCCTTCAACACAAGCACTTAATTTAGAACATGAATTATACATTTTAGTTCGTGGAATACCCACAAAAGCTAAGATTGTATGGGAAAATTTAGTTGACGTAACTAAGGTTTATAATGTCCTCGTAGAGCTTAAAAAATTAAATCCTTTGTACTACGAAATCGAGTTATCAACGTCCCCAGATGCTCTTTTGGATAATTCAACGGATGTTGAATTTCAAGTTGAAGAAAACGTGCCTCATGATGAAAGTGAACGTAGAGATGGAATAAATGACCAAATTGATGAAGGGATTCAAATAAGTAACAAAACTAATGAAGATAACGGAAAATTTGAAACGACCGAAACGTTACAAGAAATGAAACAATGCAATCACGAAAATACCAAAGATCTTACGAAGCCTAAAGCGTTGCTAACTCAAGTATCTCAGTCTGATGCTATCTATGAGCAATTCACTATCCACCCAATGTATAACGAAAAAGAAAATAAATCAGCTACAGATCTTTATCAAATATTGAAAGTAGAAGATTTGGCACTCGATTTTCATCATAAGGCCTTGGACTTGAAATGTTTCCCGGATTTGTACCCCTACGGTATTAACAGACAACATCAAGAGAGGGTGGTTCGACTAACTGAGTTTGAATATATCAAGTCAAGACTTATGTCTAAGCATCCCCGGTTTCGCCTAAATCAGCAGTACTTATTCTTTTTATTAAACAACAATAATATTCGTCAGTTAAGGAGTGGGATATTTCATAAGATGAATGTTGCTGATTCAATATACACAGCCGGTAGGTATTTACAACAATTAGATAAAGGGGAACTCGAAGGGAATTTGAATACTATATTTGCGAGGCTTCGCAACACGGAACAATATTGGCGAATTCCTAGATCAATCTTGAACTGTATGATTCAGCACTATGGTCCAGCTACGTGGTTTCTTACATTGAGCCCCAGTGAATATTTGTGGTCAGATTTGATACAATATCTACGCGATATGAATCCTGCTATGGTGAACGCATCGGCCAATGCGCTAATTGCTTCAGATCCTGTATCTGTGTCAAGATTCATGGATCATAAATTTAAAGCGATGTTAGACTTTATATGCTCGAAATCTAACCCTATCGGAAAAGTGATTTATTATTTTTGGAGACGTGAATACCAAACTAGAGGTACTCAACATTTTCATTTATTAATATGGGTGAAGGACGCACCGATTCTTGGTGAATCGTCAAATGAAGATGTTGCCAATTTTATTTCGAAATACGTAACTTGCCGATTACCTGAGAAAGATCAGTCGTCGACATTGTACCGTAGAGTTACTACCCATCAAACTCATTATCATAACAGTTATTGCTTGCGGTCCAAAAAAATAAAAAACCGTACTATTCGGGTTTGCCGTTTTGGTTTTCCTCGGCCTGTTAGCAACACTTTCATTATGAGAAATGTTCCTATCGCTGTAGCTGGGAGAAGGCAATTGAAAACCAGAAGCAGATTGTACGATCTTCCAAGGTCTGAGAAAGAAAAAAACATTAATGATTATAACCCTGCAATTCTCACAGCGTGGGAAGGCAACATGGATTTACAGTTTGTTGGAGAAAAATCTTCCGTGTTGACAATGTATTGTACCAAGTACATATCAAAAGCTGAGAAAAGTTATGGTACCGAAATTTTTGAAGGAATAAGTTCGACAAAATCATTAGCAAGTCGTCTTTGGAATGTAGCTTTACGTATGTTGTGCAATAGAGAATGCGGTGCCCCCGAAGCCGCTGATACTCTTCTGGGTTTTCCTTTATACGGTACAGATCCTTCAACCACTGTTAGGTGGGTAAATATAAATATGATAAGATCTCGGAGATTAAAATCTCTTAAAGAAATAAAAAAATTGGATGAAGATTCTACTGACATTTTCTACCACGATATCGTAGATTATTATTATCCGTCAAGACCTGCGGAATTAAATGAAATCAATTTATATGATTTCGCGAAGTGGTAGGACATAGTTTTTTCTGAGCCAAAAGGTAAAATTGAGTATTACAATTTAGGCGATGGAAAATTTTTAAAACGTCGTGAAAGAGGTTATTTGATAAATCATTATAAATATGACATGAAAACACAACCGGAAAAATATTTTTATTCTTTACTATTACTCTTTCAACCATGGAGAGATTGGACTGAACTTAAAAATGGATGTGATACTTATGCGGAATCATTTTTGATGATGGAAGCGGAACTCATTGATGCTCTAAAGTATCACGAGCACCTAGAAGAATTAAGGCTCAATTTTGATTGTGCTAAAGAGCTTATCGAAAAGCAAATGGCTGAAAATATGAAAGGAGAGAAAAATGTAGAAGGTATAATGAAGATTGTGAGGACATAGGTTGCATTCAAATAGAAGCCGATGATGCTATGAAAGATTTTGCTGACCTAGGCGATAAACATGATGCGGTTGAAATTAATGTCGATCAAATGATTTCGGAATTGAACGCTGACCAAAAACGAGTATTCGATAAAGTTACCCATACCATTCAATCGGAAAAAGATATTCTTCGATTATACGTTAGTGGTGAAGGAGGTACCGGCAAAAGTTTTTTAATTAAGACGATTAGATGTTGGATTAAGCAAACACTGGGAAAAGATACAGCAGTAGCAGCCCCTACGGGTTTAGCGGCATTCAATATCGATGCATTGACGTTGCATCGATTCCTTCAATTACCTGTTGAGCATGGCCAGACAACTAAATATAAGGAGCTCTCTGACGTGGTTTTAAAAACAATTCGTGATCAACTGAAAAACGTTTCGCTTATTATTAATGATGAAATTTCTATGGTATCAAATATTATGCTACTCCAAATCCATCTTCGATTAACAGAAATTTTCAATACACCAAACGTTGATGATGGTTGGTTCGGTAAAAAGCATATTTTACTTTTTGGTGACCTTCTTCAATTACCACCCGTGCGTCAAGAACCAGTATTCATAAAACTTTCCTCATCCAAAGCTGAACAATTGTTGGAGTCGTTAGGAAGTGTGGATATTTGGGCCAACTTATTCAGCTACGATGAACTCACAATAAATATGCGGCAAAGAAATGATACTTCTTACAAAGACATGCTTTCTCGAATCCATATAGGATTTTCAACCGAATCGGATCGAAAAGCTCTGAATGCACGAAAGATTAATTTTAAAGCTGTCGAGTTCGGTGATAGAATACAAGAATTGAGTACTTACCTTGAAGAATTACCAGATGATGCCGTTTGTCTATTGCCTACAAATCATATGTGTGACGTTTTAAACGAAGCTATGTTAGATCGGCTGCCCTCAGAAGAAATCATACTAATAGCTTGCGATGATATAGATTGTCCTCATTACAATAAATTGAAAGCAATGAAGACTTTATCCGCTGATAACGAGGATACTTCTCGAACCGCTGGTCTTGCAAATCGTATAAGCGTTAAAATTGGAGCCAAGGTCATGCTTAGACGAAATATTGATGTTACGTTAGGCCTAGTTAATGGAGCGATCGGTAAAATTGTTTCAACAACTCGTTCACTTCATAAAAATGATGTGGAGAAAATTAAAATTCGTCTAAAAACGGGATTAGAATACGAAATGGAACGGGCAAGTGTCAAATTCCAAATAATGGATAGAGTTTACGTTGTACGCAAACAATTCCCCTTATGTCTAAGCTATGGGATTACTATACATAAAAGTCAAGGATTAAGCTTAGATTGTGTTGCGATCGACGCAGGAAATTCTATATTCACTTGTGGGCAGACTTATGTCGGTCTTTCTCGTGTTACCACCTTGGACGGACTACATTTGATCAATTTCGATCCCCATTCTGTAAAAGCAGATGAATTGGCTATAAGGGAATACAATCGTTTGAGGCAGAAGTTTCGTCCAGATGTTGCCCTCATAAAGTTTGCCAAACAACGGGCTCCTAAAATTCCAGATTTCGTTTGGGCTATACCCAAAAACGTTATGGAGTGTCAAACAGCGCCAAGTGAATGGAAAAATATGAGCTCCTGGTCTATTAATGGATTAACCAATAAGGATGGTGTTTCGTGTTATGCTAATTCTATTATACAATGTATTTTCAATTGCAAATCTCTTAGAGAAGAATTTTTCAGAACTTCGGAGGAAAAAGAAAATCCATTACCTCTTTTACTTCGGTCTTATGTGGAAAGAAATAATTCAGTGAGTTCATTCCCTATAAGAGAATATGTAGGAGAATCGTTTGTTCAAAAAAAACAGCATGATGTTTCTGAATTTTTCATGGGAATCTGCAAAAAATCTGCTTTACTTCGTAATGTGGTAGAACATAAATTGACCATTAAAGCTCGATGTAAAGCTTGTCAATATACGACAACTGATGAACAAGCAAATATTATCCTAGTTTTGACTGTTCCGCGTGTGAAAAAACCTTTTACTTTACAGGAATTAATCGAACATAGTTTGTCTCAGTGGCATCCGAATGAAGGACATCAGTGTGATGCTTGTGGCAGCATGGAAACACTCTTGACAAAAACTTCGCTAACAACTGTTCAAAGCGTTTTGATTGTTCAACTTTTAATATTGTCTATAGATGAGAAAACTTTGAAACTTTCAAAGATTGATTTTAGTATTAAAGGTATTTCATCCGCTGTAGTTACCGTTTGCGGCCAAAAATTTAAAGTCAATAGTGCTATATTCCATAATGGTCGAACCATATTTGAAGGGCATTATACGAGCATGTTAAGATCTGGTACGTCATGGGTTGTTGCTGATGATACTAAAGTCGAAAAAAAAAGTTGGCCGAGAAACGCCAAGAATAGTTATGTGTATTTTTTGGAACGAACAACAAAATGAATTAATGATAACAGGATATCATCTATATTGTGTCGTAACATGCAGATTTTCCAATATCCTGTAAAATTTCAAGTTCACAATGCACAAAAAGTCGTCAAATCAAATCTCAAAAGACAGCATGAATGCTGTGAAAAAATTGGAGACAAGTACATTTATGTTTTGTCACCTAAACAGGAGTCTCAGTGAAACCCTACGTGTTACTTATGTAGTCCAATAAACGAATGCACGATGATTCATAAGAAGAAGTAGTTCTATCTATTCTCTCGAAACTTGCCTCAAATGTATAAAAAGACCATTTCAAACGTAATGATAAAATAAAATGAATCTGTTAAATCATGGTAATGCATGTAAAACGTTTGGTTTAAAGAAACAAAACGTTGTCAAATAAATGCAAAAGCGACGAGTACATCTGATGACGGATGAAAAAAATTACAAACATAATGGTATTGTAAAAAAATGGAGACCAAAGAAATTACCAAAAAGATATAAATAGCAAAACATTATTAACAAAACAATAATACAGAAACATTCAAAAAATTACGAGCATAAACGAATTACCAATCGAAAAAGAGTTACAAGATAAACAATTGCAACGGTTTGGAAATCGTCCTAGTCTTACTTAAAATTACCATACAAAGTTGTCAGAGTGAATATTTCCTAAAACAAAAATATACAAAGAAAAAAATTACAAACGAAGAAAACATGAAAGGAAAAAATTGCACATGAAAAAACTAGAATAGAAAAAAAATACAAATGAAAAGAATAGAAGTGAAAAAAATTACGAACGAAACAAAATATAAACGAGAATAATTACAAACAAAAAATAATTTTTTAAATAAAATACAAACAAAAAAGTTGAAACGAAAAAAAAATTTTGCCGTACTTGGCGAAGTTTTTTCGTTGTTAACTTCACGTAATACACTTACATCTCATGTTCACGAACTCGCCAAGTACGGCAAAATTTTTTTTTCGTTTCAACTTTTTTGTTTGTATTTTATTTAAAAAATTATTTTTTGTTTGTAATTATTCTCGTTTATATTTTTTTTCGTTCGTAATTTTTTTCACTTCTATTCTTTTCATTTGTATTTTTTTTCTATTCTAGTTTTTTCATTTGCAATTTTTTCCTTTCATGTTTTCTTCGTTTGTAATTTTTTTCTTTGTATATTTTTGTTTTAGGAAATATTCACTCTGACAACTTTGTATGGTAATTTTAAGTAAGACTAGGACGATTTCCAAACCGTTGCAATTGTTTATCTTGTAACTCTTTTTCGATTGGTAATTCGTTTATGCTCGTAATTTTTTGAATGTTTCTGTATTATTGTTTTGTTAATAATGTTTTGCTATTTATATCTTTTTGGTAATTTCTTTGGTCTCCATTTTTTTACAATACCATTATGTTTGTAATTTTTTTCATCCGTCATCAGATGTACTCGTCGCTTTTGCATTTATTTGACAACGTTTTGTTTCTTTAAACCAAACGTTTTACATGCATTACCATGATTTAACAGATTCATTTTATTTTATCATTACGTTTGAAATGGTCTTTTTATACATTTGAGGCAAGTTTCGAGAGAATAGATAGAACTACTTCTTCTTATAAATCATCGTGCATTCGTTTATTGGACTACATAAGTAACACGTAGGGTTTCACTGAGACTCCTGTTTAGGTGACAAAACATAAATGTACTTGTCTCCAATTTTTTCACAGCATTCATGCTGTCTTTCTTTATTTACTTGAATAGTGGAATTTCATGTAATTTATATATTGTGAACTGAAGACATGCATTTCCAAGAGAACACAAAATTATTTATTGTTACAAATAGTAACAGATTATAGTTGTAAATAACGAGAAAAAAAAAATTTCAAGAGAATTTATTCATATGTTCATTTTCTGTTTCTTTTCAGTTGTATCGACGAGGGGTCGATAATTCTTTCAACAAGTTTTGGACTCGTTTTTGAGCAGCTTCGTCATTTTCTCGGACTTTTTTTCCGGCACGTTTCCACCGTGGAGGCCTGGACTGCGGCTTACCTGTAGAAAGAACAGCTTATTTAAGAAATGGATGTGGTCGGGTACTCTTTTTGAAAATGGCTGTTTTCTGGTTTTTTTTGGGTGCGTAAAATTTTTCTTGCCAATTGAAAAAGAGAGCAATAGCTTCAACTTCGTTTTGAAATTATCCTATTTTTGCCTGAAAAATACCATTTCTGGCAAATGCGGCTCAATTTGAAAATTTCGAGACTAGGGTGATTTTTATCTGTTTTTTCCATTACTTCCAATCGAGATTGAAACTTAACTCAAAAACCATGGGGTTTAAGTCAAAGTAGAAAGAGAGGAAATCTTAGTTCAAAGCTTTTAATCTATGAGAATTTTTTTTTCGAAAAAAAAAAAAACTCGGAAAAATGTCGAAACGATAAATTGACGTATCTCGAGAAGTATGGGGTTTCAGATAAAGTAGCAAGAGGGGAAAAAGTTGTATTTATGAACTTTGAATACACTGAAATCGTTTTTAATTTATGTACACATATTTTTACTTTGATTTTTATCTGCCGAGAACGTTGTCACTTTGGGCCTCGTCAATTTAGGATAAAAATTATGGTCGAAAAATGTGTACAAAATTGAAAACAATTTCAGTGTATTTAAAGTTTATAAATATAACTTTTCTACCTCTTCCAACTTTATCTGAAACCCGATACTTCCCGAGATACGTCGATTTATTGTTTCGGCAATTTTCCGAGTTTTTACTAAAAAAAATTTCGAAAAAAAATTCTGAAAAAAATCTCATGGATTAAAAACTTGAAACTAAGATTTCCTTTCTTGTTACTTCGGCCCAAACCCTATAGTTTTCGAGATAAGTTATCTCAGCTATCAGAGTTCCGAATGGAAATAACGAAACAAAAATATCGGACGAAAATTCGAAGAAAAATCGATTCGATTCAGAACGATCGTTTGCAACTTTTTTTCCTTTTGACAATTCCACTCTAATCTCGAAATTATCGAGTTAGGCCGCATTTACTAAAAATGGTCATTCTCAGGTAAAAATAGCATAACTGTGAAAAAAAAATCGCATGAAACTTTTTCAAAGACGAAATGAAAGTTATTGCTTCCTTTTTCAAGGTTGACATGAAAAAAAAATGTCTATAAGTCATGCGTCCAATTTTACACGCCCAAAAAAAGCGGGAGAAACTTTAAGTGCAGCTTGAATTTTTGTCCGGTGATTCCATACTTTTGGTCGGAAGTGTATCTATTAGGGTGGGTCAAATAAAATGACTATTTTTTTTTTGGCTTGATATAAGAGAAAATGTATTGTTTGGCATCTCAAAAAAGCCCTGTCCAAATATTAGCCCTTAATATTTGAATTAAGAGGTCCCTCATCGCGATTTTTCATTTCCCCTTTAAATAACATGGGAAATTTCTTTTTCCAACTTTGGAATTTTATCAGACTTCAACCTTTGAGGTTAAGGGAATTTTTTTAGCACATTTCTTTAGAACTTTTGATGCTCTACAAAAAAGCTCTCTTGTATCTAATCGATAAAAGTAACCGTACAAAAAATAATCGGTGATAATTGAGTACATAAATTTGAAATTTTTGAAAATTTCAGTTGTCCATAAAAATGAATTTATGTTACTTATTGTTTTCAATTAAAGTTGAAACATCTCTTTTTTATCTTTATTGTCATTTATCTTCATTATCTTTGTTATCGACAAATAAATTATATTATTTAATTAATTTGCACAAACGAGTACCAAGATGTTTTTTCTTTAGCTTAAAGTATTTTTATTACAGTTAGGAAACTTTCATCGATGATTTCTCACAACTTGCAGTAAATATTGAAACGGCTTCTCATTTTCTGTCAGACATTGATTGTAACCGCTCACTAAAGACACTCCACTCTTTTTTCCCAATTTGTTTTTTTTTTGAATGACAAATCTTTTGGTTTGGCGACTGGAGTCGTTGCAAGTTTTCATGGCTTGGACCATTTTTTCTTTTTCTTTCATACTTAACGAAACATTCAAGCCAGATCATGATTCAAATATCTTTTTTTGAGCAGCCCTATATATCGAGCCACTTGCGAAAAATAGGTATTTGAATCATGATTTGGCCGCTTTGTTTGCTGAAAATGTTTCGTTAAGTATGAAAATGGTTCAAGCCATGAAAACTTGCAACGACTCCAGTCACCAAACCAAAAAATTTGTCATTTAAAAAAAAAAACAAATTGGGAAAAAAGAGTGGAGTGTCTTTAGTGATCGGTTACAATCAATGTCTGACAGAAAATGAGAAGCCGTTTCAATATTTACTGCAAGTTGTGAGAAATCATCGATGAAAGTTCCCTAACTGTGATAAAAATACTTTAAGCTAAAGAAAAAACATCTTGGTACTCGTTTGTGCAAATTAATTTGATAATATAATTTATTTGTCGATAACAAAGATAATAAAGATAAATGACAATAAAGATAAAAAAGAGATGTTTCAACTTTAATTGAAAACAATAAGTAACATAAATTCATTTTTATGGACAACTGAAATTTTCAAAAATTTCAAATTTATGTACTCAATTATCACCGATTATTTTTTGTACGGTTACTTTTATCGATTAGATACAAGAGAGCTTTTTTGTAGAGCATCGAAAGTTCTAAAGAAATGTGCTAAAAAAATTCCCTTAACCTCAAAGGTTGAAGTCTGATAAAATTCCAAAGTTGGAAAAAGAAATTTCCCATGTTATTTAAAGGGGAAATGAAAAATCGCGATGAGGGACCTGTTAATTCAACTATTAAGGGCTAATATTTGGACAGGGTTTTTTTGAGATGTCAAACAATACATTTTTTCTTATATCAAGCCAAAAAAAAAATAGTCATTTTATTTGACCCACCCTAGTATCTATATTTGAGATTGGACGATTTCCCCTTAATTTATTTTTATTTTATATATTTATATATATCAATATTGTATATTATATATATGTATATATAATTAACATGTATACCATAATGTACACAACAATAAATAATTCTGATATTTTCGGTTACCTTCAGTGCTGCTTTCTTTGACTGGTGAAGTCATTTTTTTTCCATCACCATTTTGCCTTCCATTTTGTTTCTCTGAAATAAAATATTAAAATTCATGATAGGTGGAGCAATTTCATTTTGGAAATCTTTTATTGATACGGGAATTAAAAAATTATTAACATAATTGGGCTTGTAATATTAGCAGTAAGAGTTGAAACATTATTTTTCTTATGTGCATTGATAATTTAAGGAGTGTTTTTCAATTACAGTATAACTTATCAATTAAGGTATCAAATTTGAAATTAATTTATCATTACATGACTTACCCATTTTGGGGTAGTTTAATACGTAAACTACTGTGTGAACTCCCGATCTTATTTTAGTACACACAAAAAAAGTCTCCCAAGAGACGAGGTTTCTCGAAGAGTATAAATGTCTCAATGACACGATGTTCAATGGTTGAATGGGTATAACGGCTCTGACACACTCGACGACAGTTGATAAGCTTCGACACTGTACTATCATCAAATTACAACTTCGACATTCGAGTGGAATACACTCTACACTGCATCGACGATGAGTTGGTAATTCATTAACATTAGCAATGTTATCAAGAGTATAATAAGAGTTCTTATTTAATGATTCGGTTAGAGACATCTCCCGACGAAAATCCTGATATCTATTTTTTTATTTGAGACTTTTTAAAGTTTAATACTGTTTTCTTTAAGTGAAGGAGTTTTTCAGTCGGTCAACCCCCGGCATCATCGAAAAAAAGGGTTCAAAAGTTAAAAACCGTTTAACTCGGAAACTATTGACTGGATTGAAAATTAAGTTGAACCAAAGTATTCGGAAGGCCAAAATACGTAAGAAAATATTCCATGTTCATTTTCGTATATTTAAATATTTAAATAAGCGAGAAAAAGACGTTTTTAAGTCAATGTACAGCAGATGAAGCACCACTGGGGTGTAAGTAAAGAATGGATAATATAAAACCTAAAAATTCCCCTAGGGAAAAAAAGGTCGGGACAAGTACATTGATGTCCCCTTGTTTCCTGATGATATCAAAAAAGTGTGAAAAAAATTCCATCAAAAAATCATGAATCTTACTGAAAATGATTTCATCACAATTGAAAAAAAAATTCACAAATCAGCAAAAAACATTATTAAAAAAAAAATAATAATAATAAATCTGTAATTATTTTTGAAAGTGAAAAAAAATTCAAATAAAACGTGAGAAAATCTTAAATACACCATTCGAGAACATTGCAGACGTAAATAACCAAAAAATTTTGTTTGAAAACATTTTAAAAACTGATGCCCCATTCTTCTCATCTTAGTAAAAAGGAGGAGTGACTAAATTAATTGGAATAGTTCCCATGTAAGTTACGTACAGAATTAAAATTTACGATATCATTTCGAGGCCAAGTATTTATTGGTAATTCGGAATATTCATTCCTATGGGATGCATAAAGAACTTGAAACAGTTCTACTAATAAATCAAAAAAGTTACCAAACTACGTGCAGTACCAAAATTCATGATATCAACTCGAGGCCAAGTATTTATTAATAATTCGGAGTATTTATTCCTACGGGACGCATCAGAAAGTTGAAAAAGTTCTGAAGAATTTTTTGTAAAATGCCTAATCCAAAAAAATCACGTCAAAGGGGAAGTCATTCGTTACTTTATGGTGGTAGAGACTCATAAGAAAATCGATTCGTCTCCGACTTTAATGATCCCCTGATATCATTCACAACATTCGACGTCGATTGGATCGGTACAAATTATGTTTAAATACGTGTTAAAAGTACTTGTCCGGCCCATCACTTTTTATTCAAATCTAAATCAAGAAAGTTGATCCATGTGTTAATTTGATGGAATAGTAATACCAGCCGCGACCGCGTCATCAAATTGTGTCCGTAAATCAACTCGAAAATTTCTTGGAATGCAACGTATCATCAGTTTAATGTTCTCAGCAATAGTATTGGTTGGTTCTTATACCGAATAGAATTGCCCGCTGAAAGAAATGAGGAGTAAAAAATGTCGTCATTGCAATATAATCTGCGGGGTTATCCTAGATGGTTAGAAATTTTTATTGTGTGAAGTACATTTTTTCATGGATGCACAATAAAATCCCTTGTATATTACAGGAAAGTTCCATTACGAATTTTTACAATTAGATGCAATTAAGTCGAAATACCTGAAGGTATTTTTCTCAATTCCCTGATTTTTATTCCCCTGATTCCAAGAGCCCTGATTTTGATTTGAATGAGCAATTTGAATAAAAAGTGATGGGCCGGACAAGTACTTTTAACACGTATTTAAACATAATTTGTACCGATCCAATCGACGTCGAATGTTGTGAATGATATCAGGGGATCATTAAAGTCGGAGACGAATCGATTTTCTTATGAGTCTCTACCACCATAAAGTAACGAATGACTTCCCCTTTGACGTGATTTTTTTGGATTAGGCATTTTACAAAAAATTCTTCAGAACTTTTTCAACTTTCTGATGCGTCCCGTAGGAATAAATACTCCGAATTATTAATAAATACTTGGCCTCGAGTTGATATCATGAATTTTGGTACTGCACGTAGTTTGGTAACTTTTTTGATTTATTAGTAGAACTGTTTCAAGTTCTTTATGCATCCCATAGGAATGAATATTCCGAATTACCAATAAATACTTGGCCTCGAAATGATATCGTAAATTTTAATTCTGTACGTAACTTACATGGGAACTATTCCAATTAATTTAGTCACTCCTCCTTTTTACTAAGATGAGAAGAATGGGGCATCAGTTTTTAAAATGTTTTCAAACAAAATTTTTTGGTTATTTACGTCTGCAATGTTCTCGAATGGTGTATTTAAGATTTTCTCACGTTTTATTTGAATTTTTTTTCACTTTCAAAAATAATTACAGATTTATTATTATTATTTTTTTTTTAATAATGTTTTTTGCTGATTTGTGAATTTTTTTTTCAATTGTGATGAAATCATTTTCAGTAAGATTCATGATTTTTTGATGGAATTTTTTTCACACTTTTTTGATATCATCAGGAAACAAGGGGACATCAATGTACTTGTCCCGACCTTTTTTTCCCTAGGGGAATTTTTAGGTTTGATATCACGGCTTTTTTCTCAAAAATTCCGCAATCTTTTTTTGATAATTATAAGATTTTGTTTTAAATTTTTATGGGTTATTTCGTTAGTACATTTTTAAAGATTCTAGGCTCATGGTACAGACATGCCCAATGTAAAAATTGTATATTGCGAACTTTTTTTTGCACCACACAGGGGTAGAGTTCCAGGTGCGTTTTTTTATTAACATGGTATCCCCAAGAGGCCTAAACTACATCTCACCTCTTGCAAATTCGTTGCTAATTCATCCGTTGTTGGACCGTCTCTGAAAGTTAATACGCGTAACGACTGGGGTTATCGATGAAATTCAAGTCAACATGCTACGTTGAAAAATAAAAATGATAAATGGAAAAACGTTATCTTGGCTTATCTCCAGGGTGATTGGGATTTTTTTCCTGCAACAGTAGTTTCTTTTGTCTCTTTGAGACGGAAAAGCATGGTAAAATTTCGATTCTCAGCCGAGATATGAATTTCAGTTTCTAACATCCAATTTCATTATGAAAACTCGTTTTTTCACGATATTTTTATTAAAAAAACGTTACCTTAGCTTGTTTTCAGGGCGATTGGGATTTTTTCCCTGCAACTTCAGTTTCTTTTGCCCCTTTAAGACGGAAAAGCATGGGAGAATCTCGATTTTCAGCCGAGATACGAATTTCAGCTTGTAACATCCAATTTCATTATAAAAACTCGTTTTTTCACGAAATTGTAAATGAAAAAACGTTACTTTGGCTTGTCTTCAGAAAGATTGGGAGTTTTTTCCTGCAACTTTAGTTAATTTTGCCCCTTTGAGATGGAAAAGCACGGAAGATTCTCGATTTTTAAGCGAGATACGAATTTCAGCTAGTAACATCCAATTTCATTATAAAAACTCGTTTTTTCACGAAATTGTAAATGAAAAAACGTTTCTTTGGCTTGACTCCAGAAAGATTGGGAGTTTTTTCCCGCAACTTTAGTTAATTTTGCCCTTTTAAGATGGAAAAGCACGGAAGATTCTCGATTTTTAGGCGAGATATGAATTTCGGCTTTTAACATACAATTTAACCCTTTAGCTGCCATTGTAGCAAATTTGCTACGTCTACTTTCACCTCGCCTGTAAAAACATGAAGACGTTATAGCGGACGAATTAGTTTGCAGTGTTGTCAATCCATGCTAGCCTGGAGCTAGACAGAGCTCCAGGTGCCAGGACAGCTTGAAATTCAAACGTAAACATATGAATTATTTCAATATAGCGATAATGTAGCCGTGAAAATATACGATGCTTGGCATCTGCTGTCCGTTTTCGATCGAAAAAGTAAAAAAATAGACATTCTCGAAATATTTTCTTATGGAATTGGATAAACGAAGCTTGACTAGACACACTGAGCTTTGAAGATTCGTGATTGAATTCGAATAATAGTTCGAACTAAGAGTGTAAAACCGTTCATGCAGGAAATTTCCTACAGTTCGAAAACACTATTTCCCAGGCCCTTATCGATAAAATTATGGTTGAACATTCATGGTCTACCCTTTTTCAGCTATACTACCAGAGGGAATAATTTGAAGCCGTTCAGAAATAGGTGTGGCCGTTAAAGGGTTAAGGATAAAAACTCTTTTTTTCACGAAATTATAAAAAAAATAATTTCACTTTTTAACAATAACGAGGTAAAGTCTTGATATTCTTTATTACCTTTGAAGGAATACCATGAGAATAAGAGGTGTCAGTTTTTCTCATATTCTCGTTGAATTTCAGAGAGTTATAGCAGCATTTTATGGGTACTTCGAAACAACATGTTAGGCAATGCGGACAAATTCAAACCAGAATCCTGCATTAGAAATTAAAATAAGTTATCAAAACTGTCAATTGAGGACAGTTGTATCAGTTGCTTTAGTCTTGCTCAAATCTCAATGCTATCAGAACCATGGCGACCATGGAAGGAACTTTTTTTTTGTTGAACACAAAAAATGTTTCAACTTATTATGCCGAATCGTAGCCAAATATGGAACACATGTACGGAAATTTTGCACATGTCGCTTTACAAAATTTTCAAAGTTCATATCCATCTGCTGCATTCCGATGATACATATTTTGATACTTTCAGAAAAAGAGCCTCCGACGACTTGCTGCAACAGATTTTTTCATTCATTTTGCCAAAATAGAGTTTGAAGGGTGAAGAAACATAATGTTCACTCGATCTAACAAAATTGGAAACATTTTAATGTATTCATCGTGTTCTGAAACCGGAAATTTGTATTCTATCCAAAAATGTTCTTCCGATGACTATTTGTGACCATATTTGAATATCATAATACTACCATCAATGATGAAAAGTGGAAATACTTACAAATAGCACACATGTTTCTTCATGAAATTGACAAAGTTTGCAGGTATCCGCTGCATTCCAATTATCTACATTTTGATACTCACAAAAAAAAGCAGCGGAAGACTTTTCAAAACTACTTTTTGAATTTAATATGCCAGAACTAAAGAGGGAGAGCGAAAAAAATACAGCGCACTTCTAACTCAATGGAAATGAGTAGCCGAATACTTTTGTAACAAATTTTTCAATTCATATGCCATAGTCGGAGCCAGAAAGTGGAAATACTTGGCACACAAGCCGCTTCACAGAAATGTCCAAGTTTTTAAGGATCCGCTGTATTCCAAAATGAATCGAAATTTGATACCATCAGAAACAGAGCATCCAAAGACTTTCTGAAATAATTTTTTGCAATATATTATGAGAAAAGTAAAGTAAAAAAGAGTAAAGCATAGTGCACTTTAGACCCAACAAAATTTCAAAGTTTCTTATGCATTTTTCTCAAGATTTCTGAGACAAAAATTCTGATTTTATCCAAAAATGAGCAGCGGAAGACTTTTTATAATAAATTTTTCAATCCATAATGCTAAAATTAGAAAGAAAAAGTTAAAATCTATGACAATTCTTTGTCGCAAAAAATTTCCGAAGTTTGCAGGTGTCCGCTGCATTCCAATTATCTAGTTTTTGATGCTAATAGAATTAAGACAGCAGAAAACCATTTGAAACAACTTTTTTCAATTCTTCATGCCAGTACTAAAGAGGAAAAGCAAAAACCACAGCGTACTTCAAGTCCAACAGAATTCAAAACTTTTTCAGGCATTGATGGGGTTTCAAAGACAGCAATTTAGATCCTACTGTTCAAGAACAAGCCGCTGAAGACTTTTATGACAAGATTTCCAATTCATATGTCACAGTTTTGGAGCCCAAGAGTGGAAATACTTGGTACACATGTCGCTTCACAGAAATTCCAAAGTTTATAGGTATCCGCTGCATACCAATGATACAAATTTTGATCCTACTGAAGAAAAAGTACCCGATGACTTCCTGAAATCTTCTTTTCGGATTCATTATGACACATGTAGAAAAGGAAAGTGAACGAATATTGTGCACATTGGGTCGAACGAAATTCAGTAATTTTCTGTTGTTTCTGTGGCTATTCGCAGATAAAATTTTGAGCGCATCGAAAAGTAAGCAGCCATAGACTTTTTATTATGAATTTATCAACCAATAATGCTACAATAAGAGATGAAAAGTGGAAAGACTCTCAACGTACACATCGCTTTATAAAGTTGTGAAACTTTGTAGATGCTCGCTCCATCTCACCGATACCAATTCTGATACTATCAGAAAAAATGCACCCGAAGACTTTTCAAAACAACTTTTTGAATTCATTATACACAACCTGAGCGAAAACTGAATAACTTAGCATACACTGATCCCAAAACATTTCTTAAAATTCGGGTGTATCCATTAGGTCACAATGAGAAACATTTTAATTCTGTCAATTAGCGAGCAACTATAAAGACTTTTTGTAACAAATCTTTCAACTTATGTTGCCGCAGTGGAAGCGGAGAAGTATAAATGCACAGCAAACACATTTTCCAACAAACTGGTGAAACTTGGCATTCGTACACTGCGTATCGATGCGGAAATAAATGGACCAAAGGGCACGACCGAATTGAGTAAAGAAAAATATGACACAATAAATCCAATCAGCACACATTTATTATGATTTTTTATTCGAATTCATCAATAAATCATTACATATATACAATAATTGCGGGTTCCCGGAATGAAATTTCTGACTCCAAGTTATAGGTTAACCTACATATTTATCGCAGCTGGGTAATAAAAACGCTTTTCAATATTTGTGGCACTTGAATAACTTTTCTGACGTTTAATATGTTGTAACGTTACGCTTTTACCGACCGATATAAGCCGCTACGCGTCGGTTCGAGCTTCTAAAAAAATTAGGAGCGGGTATGAAAGAAGCGTGAGAAAGACGGATGTGTATTTTGAAAAATAAATGACAAGAGATTTTATTCTATTTAAATTAAAATTTACAAGAGTTTGTCTGAGTATTTCGCGTTTCGCGTCGCGTCCTGAAATGTGGATTCAAAAGATTTTTATTTTTATTTTTATTTTTATTTTTATTTTTATTTTTATCTGTTCGCGATGTTTAATAGTTTCAAACGAGCAAGGAAACTCGTATAAAACAATAAAACAGTGCGGTTACTGTATGAAAAATCAAGGATTTTTCATCTCGACAAAATTGTAATTTTTATTCGCTTAACAATAAATCATTTTTGTTTATTCCTTCTATGTTTCGCATTTATTATTTCCGCACGCTTTATTTTAATTTTTAGTCGCGTTCATTATTTCCGCACGCTTTAGAATAAGAAAAAAAAAATGTTTCTAATTTGAAAATAAAAATGTCCTGGAATGTCTCGCTTTTAATGCTTTTTTTCTATTTTATTTGCTTATACCACGCAAATCAATAATCCAAAAGTGAATTTGATTCGATATAATAATAATTTGGATAATTTTATAATTTTTATAAGTAAAAATCTTACCGCTGCCTTTTGGATTATTGAGATAAAATTTTGCTTTATTTCCTCTCAATATTTGTTTAATTGAATTTTTATTATTCTTAATCCAAGAGTGAAATTGTTTTACAATTTTGATGATTATTGATTCTATATAAACTTTATTTCTTACCGCAGCCTCTTGGATTAACAATTTCAATGATAAATAAGACTTTGGACTAACTCGGATAATTTTAATCAAACTTGAATTTAATAAAAATATTTAATTTAATCAATAAAATAATTCTTCCCTGTTTCTGGCAAGCATAAAGAAAAGAGGTAAAAAAAAATATAAGGAAAGCGTGAGTCAGGCTATGGGCTCTAAACGTCGCCGAATGTCGCCGATACCCCTCCGCCACACAGGTAAGGATGCAGACCACAGGCTATGGGATTGAAACGTCACCGAATCGCTCCGATACCCTGAGCATCTACGAGGTTAGGTAAATTTATGACCACGGGCTATGGGATTGAAGCGTCGCCGGATCGCTCCGATACCCCGTGCATCAAAAACTTCGGAAGAGGAAATATAGGTGTGACCCTGGGCTATGGGATTGAAGCGTCGCCGGATCGCTCCGATACCCCAGGCATCAAAGGAATTAGGAAGAAAGGTTTTATGCTTTGCCAGAACCAGGGAGAGAGAGTCTAAAGCTCTTAGTAGGTCCGAGTCAGTCTGAGAAGTCAGAGGAACTGCCCCCTAAGAGCGGTCGCGCAGCGACTTTTATACCCCATTTTTCCCTCGCTTTCGATGCGCCGCTTAATTTTAATCTCAAACCCTATACTGCGCATGTTCTATTTTTTCATTCGCTTAGCACGCTCCCCACTACTCATTCACGCTCTCACATTCGCTCGGCACTACCCCCACTCTCGCCTCCTTGGATGCGCGAAAATCCGTTTTTTATGTTTTTCAGCTTTGTTTGTTGTTCTTTTTGCACCAATAATCTCCAATTATTATTATTTCATCGATTATTGAAGTATTTTTCACATTAATAAACAATTGAACAATTTTAAAAACAATAAAATTATTACGAGTTTTCTTCTCGAGTCGGTCATTGCGCATGCGCCGTAATACGCATTTTTGTTTATTTAAAATTTTGAGAATTTTCGGAAGAATTATAAATCGCGCTTATTTCGTTTTGATTCTTTGATTTTTTTCCGAAATTTTAAGCCTAATTGCGTTAATGAAAGATATTTTAATCGAAAGAAATAAGAAAAATGAAAAGAATAATTTATTTGATTTTTTCGACGCTTGGCGGCGTCGGTAACGCTCGCGTCGGTAATCTCGGCTTTTCGTTGCCGATGCCCAAGATGGCCGCCGCCGGGACGAACGCGCGCGTCATTGTTGTTGTCGGGCGAAAAATGTCGGCGATCGCGCCGTCGCGTCGTACTCGCTCGCGTTCGGGATAGTTATTCGGTCGAAAGTGAGTGTTTCGTTTCAAATGCCCCCCAGAACAAAAAAATCTAGGAACTTGATCTTTTTTGTTCTCTAAATTTAAATTCAAAATTTAAAAATTCAAAAATTTAAAAATTCAAAAATTGGAGTAGGGATTTATAAAGGATACGATGGCTTGAGGATGATCGTGGTTATGATGCGATGATGATTACTATCGTCCTCTCGAAGCTGAATAATTTTGATGATTTTGCAGCGATTCATGATGTTCTCGTAGATTTTGCTCTTCACGATCGGCATCCATGTTGCCAGCTGCTTCTTCCTCCTCGAGAAGTTCTTCCATTTCTTCTGGTGCTACCCATCTTATGTCGTTGATGAGGCAGTATTCATACTCCCCCTTTCTAGCGTATCCCTCAGAAATGAGTCTCGATGCCATATTTGTATTATTATCGTGACAAAATAATCGGACTTCGTGTCCTTCGATAGTAGGATGCTCCCCGATGATCTGGATGTAGACTTTTCTGTTCTCCAATGCCCGTTGGTAATATTGGCAGCATATTTGCTCCCAGCGTTGACCCAGAAATGGTTTGATGTCAGACAAGAAAGCCTTTGTAGAGAATTTTGGAACCTCGACATACTCGTGAGGAAGACGCTCCAGATCCGATAATGAATGCCTTGATGTTATACCCCGGTCGATAAGTTCGACGGTAGCCTCTCCGTCTTCGATTTTGATTAATTTTACTCGGACCGCGCTATGCCGATTATCGATAGCGTATAGACCGCTGATGCTGTGTAGAGTAGGTGGACCACCCCGTTTTTTAGCCAGATCCTCCGACAATTGTTCCTCAAAAGCACACAGCTCTTTATATTTAAGAGCGGTTGTATAAGTAAAATTCGTAGGGTTGTTGAATCCCACGACAACGCACTCGTATAGCCCCGTCCACGATGCAGGCCACGGAGAAGGTTGAGGAACCCCTGGTACGACAAGAGTTTTCATGTTGCAGCTATAGGTCTCGTTGATATCGATGTAGTTCCAAAGAACAAGGTTGAGCTCCCGATGTCACTTTAGATGGCTGGTAAGAGCTCCCGATGTTGCTAGCAGCTTGACTGTGGCCGAAATGATGCTTCGGTGCCCGCTGCTCCGATCTTTATACCCGTCGTTATCCCCACTTTTTCGTTTCCCCCTCTTTCATGTTTTTTATTCGTCCATTTCTCCCCACTTATTGTTTTATATCCCCACTTCTTATTTTTCACCCCTTAGAGTCATTTTTCTATCCCCACTCCATTTTTCGTCTCTTAATCTTTATTTTGCATGTTTCTACTTCATTTTTCTCCCCTCTCTTATTTTCTTCGTTTTCTTTTCATTTATTTATTCATTTTTCAATTTTTGTTTCGATTTTTTTTCATTTTTCGTCCCCTTAATTAATTATTTTCATATATTCACCTTAATTTCCTCGTCTCATCCCCTTAACTTTCCCCCCTTTCAATTTTTCATCCATCCGTTCTTACAACCCCCTTAAAACTCCTTAAACCCTTTCACACATTCGTTCATTCTTCCATTCTTCTTTTTCTCAATTTTATCCCCTTTTTCCTCTCCTTTCTTTATCTTTATGTTTTTCAGCACCGGGTGCTTAAATAATACGCAGGTAAGTAATTTTTCTTATTTTATATCTTATTTTTTTCTATTTCTTATAATTTTCTTTCTAATTTTTCAGCTCGAACGTTTCCAGGACATTTCTAGAATAATGTAAGTATTTTTTCTCCTAATTTTTCTCATTTATTAATTATTTTTTTGTTATTTTCTTTTTCTCATTTTTCTTTTTATTTTTAGGTAAGGATAAAAGTACGCAGGATACATTGTTAAATAAAAATGACATTTATTTTTACAATTGATTTCTTGTCATTAAAAAAATAATAAAGTAAATATAAATCGTAAGAAACACAGTTTCTTTTTCCTTCTTTTTCTTAGATATTAAATATATCAAATATTTTATACGAAAATATAAATAAAATATCTGAGATATCGATCTCTAGCCTCGAAATATTCATATTTTAATTAATTTTTTCGAGTTGTTTCTCAAATTCATTTTTTTTTTGCTCTCGTAAATTTGAGAGACGTCAATTGTCTATATATAAAAAATATATTTTTCTTCGAAAAGAAAAAAAAAAAATTAATTAAAAAAAAAATATAAATATAGTTCAATCAATTAATTCTCCTGACAGAAGTTCCTGGGTTATTTTTTTTCGCATCTGTGGGATTTTTTCTTGATTAAAGTCAATCTCCCGATTTGCAGACTCGTACTTCGCGAAAAGACACGCAAATACACCGCAGTCGTAGCCGTTCAATTGTCTTGGAGTATCCCTTCGAGTGATCAGAGTCCATTCTTTTTTTATTATTGGTTTTGCTCCTTTTTGTTTCGCTTCCGCTGTCAAATAATCCAATAGAGTCTCCATGTATTGCCTGTTTTCTCCCATCAGACTATCGAAGTATGAAATCGTTTTCGTTGTGAGATTTATGGTCCCGAGACACCAATGATTCCCCAGGTGAATTGGAACGATGATCCGGTCATACTCGAAAATGTTTGTTCGTTTCGTCCATCTTTTGATGGCCTCATACCCGTTTACGTGTAGGCGAGGAAAGAAAAAAGAATTAAAAGAGTATACCTTCGGATATTTTGATTGTTGAAGGTTTCCTCTTTTTCCAATTAAATCGAAATATTGATTGATTATTTCGTCGTTGAGCCAAATTCATACCCGTCAGAGTATCCAAATCTTTTTGTTGTACCGTAGAAACTTGTTTTTCTTTCGTTTTTTCTTTCGTATTCTTTGTTTCCTCTTGATTTTTCTGCTCGCGTTTTATTTTCTTTTTCTGTAATTCCCTTTACAGCTCCTTCTTCACTTATTTCTCTTTTCTTGTTTTCTTTTTCTCTCAAAATATTTTGAGGAACGTTTTCGATGTTCCAAGAAAACTCTCCGCTCTTCCAATTGCTCCAATCTTGTTTATCTTCTCCAATTTTACATGTGGAATTCTCTTCGATTTCGTCGTGTATTGGTGATACAGCTGGAGGAGTAGTAAATTCCTGATGCATTTTTTTGAAAAAGTGCGTTCTTGCCAATAACGACAACACATTCGTCCTCGCAGAAGTTTTCGTTTCATCCATGTCGATTTTGTTTATGATCCACGTCGTTTGAATTCCTTTTTCTTTTTTTTCAACGTCTTTTTGTGTCGATTTATTTTGGTTTTTTTTCTTTGACAGGTGATTGTTCTTCTTCGTCTCGTATTTGACTGTTGGCGATTCTTCAATCCCTTTTTTGAGCGAAATATTATTAATTTGGAGTTGCTCTTCCCATTTTCCTTCCTCTTCCCCCGTTTGTTGTGAGAAATTTTTCTTTTCTACGT
>JARBWI010000082.1:367500-505198 GCA_037576405.1 Campoplex capitator | reverse complement strand
TTGACAGGAGAACACTTTTGAAGTGTAACGCCCCGGTTACGAATGAGGCGCGAAGTTTAAATGACCACTTCGATTCGTTCCACCGATGTCTTCAATTTCCTGGGAGATGAGTTCGAATCGTAAAGGACTGAAGTCCACCTCGTGTAATAACTTTGGGAACTTATTATCGGGAGGGAAAAATCAATAATAAGATAAGAACAATTTTCACACAACGTTATTTTCGTTATTTTTATATAAAGTTCTGAGTACAAAAGTTCGCTACACTTTGCTCGACTTCTCGGTTCGAGTTCCAAAATTATTCTGGGTTTGAACGCGACGCCCCTTTTTGAGTGTCACCCCCGAAGTCCATCGCCAGGACCTCCTACTCCTTGAATCGCTAAAAGGCATCCTCCTCTCTCGCTCTCACATATTTCTATATCCGCGTCCGTACACTCTGTCTTCATCCCTCTCCCACTCTACCTTCGGACCCTCCGCGCTCGCTTCTTTAATTGGCTATCTTAAAGAAGCTCACGCTACGGTACGCACGCACCTCTCCTTTTTAACCTTTTTTGGGGTTTTTCCCTTGCCGCTGGACAGCTCGCGACTCTTGCCGTACCGCTTAGAAATTCCCAGTTATAAAACCCTCCTTTATAAAAAGTAACGAAGCGCAAAACATAATTCGGGAAAAACACGGATACAGTTTTGAAAGAAATGAATAAAAACATAAAATCCATACAAATATTAGTGTACAAGAAGCGCTTTGGAATCTGAATACTATAATTAATAATATAAAAATGTGAGAATTCAAAGCGTATTGTTATTGGCGGTTTTTCCCGTTTCCACCAAAAACCCACGGGATAAAAGCAATAATCTATTTCTATATTAATATCTGCGCATTAAGAAATTTCAATTATTCATATTACCATGCAGTATGTATATATGCGCAAATTCAAATACATATATATTCTATATACGCCGCGTTGATCGTTATTAAATTAATATTATTGTTTGCATAACACGCTTAAGTCGACACATGCTTTCGAATCTCTCAGAGTATTTTATCTATACATTTCAACGGAGATGATAATGCTGGAACCTCTTCCCTTGCAAAGAATTGCGCAATGCTTCCTCTCGCGGCCATAGCACGTAACGAATCGGGATTCGTCACACCTTCCCCCTTACCCAAAAAGGTGTTTTGATAAAACGCCTTTTTAATTACAACTTAATCGGCTTATGATTCGATTAATGTCTGTCTTCGGAAAGCAGTTTTTGTCGTAAGAGTCTAACCTAAAATTAGAGTAAGTCGTAGATTGTCGTTTTATCTATGTCAATGATTTTTAATGTAAGTTTATTATTTACTGCCGCTAACAACTAATTAGTCTAAATATCTCAAGGATTTTCCGTTTGTTGATTTTCCATTCTCAAAAACGCATGTTTTAATTTGTTCATGTGAACGATTTTTACTCGCCTCGCATCTATTTGCAGCTCAACATTCAAATCGTTAAAAATTTTGTTTATCTGATAAGGACCGACATAGTGGTCGTCGAATTTACTCGTTCGTGGTTCCTTTAGAAGATAAACGTGTTGGCCCACCTCGAAATCGCGTTTATTTAATTTCTTATCGTAGTTTCGTTTGCATCGTTCCTTTGCTATTTCTAGTCGTGCGTGAGCCATCGACTGTGTTTCAGTAATGCGGTTCATTAATTCATTTACAAGACTGACATATGTCAAAGGCACTCTCTCGTCTGCAAATTCGGATGGGATTCTAGCCTTTCTACCAAAAATGATTTCGTGTGGGGTGAAGCCCGTTGACTCGTGGACCGATGTATTGAAAGAAAACAAGGCAAATGATAGCCAGGTGTCCCAATTAGATTTTTCGCAATAATGTTTTATATATTCAATGAATGTATGATGGCTACGCTCTAAGGCCCCCAAGTGATTGTGGGTGAAATGCGGTGGATTTAAATTGTTTGATTTTGAATATTCTAGCGAGATTTGACATGATGGCGCTAAGGAATTGACTGCCTTGATCAGTTTGTATAGATTCGGGACAACCAAAAACGCTAATGAAGGATTCGGCAAATGATATAGCAATGGTCGTGGCCTCGACGTTTATCAAAGGAATCGCGCCTGAGTACTTAGACAGACAATCTTGCCATGTCAGTATATATGTGTTTCCAGAATCGGTTTGAACCAATGGCCCTACTATGTCTATTTGGATCTTCTCGAAACTTCTGATTGGTGTATCGGTTATTTTCATCGGCTGCCTTGTTTTGACTCGCACTAATTTTTTCTTTTGACACGATTCACAGCCCTGTATATATGTATGAACATCGGCCTTCATTCCCTTCCAATAGAAACGTTCTCTAATTCTTTCATATGTTTTTAACTCTCCTTTATGACCACCTGCTGTTGAATCGTGACATTCGTGAATTATTTTCTGTTTCTCTGAATCTTCTGGGATTTTTACTTCTCCTGAGCAAACTGTAATTTGGTAAAGTTCATTTTCGAAATAAATTTTGAACATTCTTTCAATCAATTCCCATGAAATTCTATCGAAACCGTTTCCAGTTTTAGCGACGCTGACTGTTTTGACATTTAATTTTTCCATAGCGCTTTTCATAGTCTCAATAGTCAGTTCTATATCCTTCATGAAAACCTTGTCGTCGAAACTCTCCTTGATAAATAAATGAAAGATGTACCATCGGCCCTGTTTTGTCACTAGGACTTCTCCTAAATCCGGTTTTTGCATTTTCAAATCAGGCAAACGAAACATTTTGGCTTCCAACAAATCTCGACCTATTGCAGTGGTTAATATGCAATCTGCTGACATGAAGTTAATGACGTTATCTTCACGAATCCATAATTTATCAGTGCTGTTACGCAACAAGGAACTCACAACTGGGCAGACGACTACTCTTGTCGTTTCACATGCAGCGCTTAAAGATCTAGGCCTTTTACTTTTCTCATCCATCAAACCATTACTTTCAGTCATACCTAACTCTTCTTCCGCCCGTTTCCTCTTTGTACTTCTCTTAACACATCTATTCTTACCATTTTCACTCTCGTTCTCACTCGTCACAACACTCTTGCTGGGCCGAGAACCTCCTTTTGCCGTCGACGCTGCACCCGTTACACCACCCTCGCAGGGCCGGGTCGCATGACGCACGACTTCCAAACTCCTTGCATCACCTGCACAGGGCCGAACCACTTCCTCCGTTGTCCCCGCTGCGCTCGTTACACCACCCTCGCAGGGCCGAGACGCAAGTCGGGTCGCGCTGCGCTCGTTACACCACCCTCGCAGGGCCGAGTCGCATGTCGCGTGATCTCCACTCTCCTCGCACCACCCCTGTAGCGCCAAGCTACCTGTCGTTGCCCCCGCTGCGCTCGTTACACCACCCTCGCAGGGCCGAGACGCATGTCGGGTCGCGCTGCGCTCGTTACACCACCCTCGCAGGGCCGAGTCGCATGTCGCGTAAGCCTTGCCTTCTTCAACCTCATTGCCCCTTTCTCTGGCTTCACTTTCTTGTTCTACAATCACATTCTCACTTTTCTCAAACTCATTGCCCTTTTCTCCAATTTCATTCTCTCGCTCTTCAATTGCATTCTCGCATTCCTCAATCTCACCATACCTTACATCTTCACCAAGGCATGCTCTGGTTAGGAAAACTTTCTCAATCGGGAATTCGTTATATGATGAAAATTGGCAGGGATCGGAAGTTGCGGCAGATGAGTGATCACTGAAGATCAATATCTGACGATCAACTCCGTCGAAGGCAGTTAGGTCTGGATTCTTGTCATGCTGTACAGGATTTCGTGAGAGAGCGTCTGCGTTCAGATTTGCCTTTCCTGGTTTGTAATCTATTTTGTACTGGAAGTCTTGTAATTTTATGCGCCATCGCGCCAACCGAGATACCGGATCTTTAATGTTATGAAGCCAAGCTAGCGGTTGATGATCGGTCAGCAAGATAAATTCTCGTCCATATAAATACGGGCGAAAGTGTCCTGTGGCAAAAAACAATAGCTAACAGTTCCTTCTCAATAGTTGAATAATTAATTTCTGCTCTATTTAACGTTCGTGAAGCATACGCCACTGGAAGGTCTCGACCTATTGGTCCTTGGCTGAGAACAGCACCTAATGCAAACCCTGAAGCGTCCGTTGTCAAAACGAAAGGGCGGGTAAAATCTGGGTACTGAAGTAAGGGCGCGGTACAGAGTATTTCTTTCAATTCGTCGAATGCCTTTTGTTGTGTAACTTCCCATCGAAAAGGCATTTCCTTCTTTAGCAGGGAGGTAAGAGGTTTCGATTTTTTTGCAAAATCTGGAATAAACCGCCTGTAATATCCCGCTAGCCCGAGAAACTGCTTGATATTTTTTCTATTTTTCGGAACTGGAAAGTCATTAACAGCCTCTACCTTTTTTGGATCCGGTCGTACCCCCTCGTTTGAAATAATGTGCCCTAAATACCCTATTTCCTTACACAAAAATTTGCATTTCTCTGGTTGGAGAACCAATCCGGCTGTTTTTAATCTGCCCAATAACCTTCTCAGCTTTTCAGAGTGTTCCTTGAGATTGTGGGCGTAGATGACAATATCGTCCATGTACACAAACATTTCAACGCCTTGTAACCCAGATAGAACGCGATCCATGGTTCGCTGAAAGGTAGACGGGGCATTTTTCAACCCGAAGGGCATTCGACAAAATTCGTAGTGCCCGTACGGTGTTGAAAATGCAGTCTTGTGGCGATCAGTGGGATCGACTTCGATCTGGTGGAATCCTGAAGCAAGATCTAACACAGAAAAGTACTGTGCATCACCTAATTGGTCCAAAATATCGGTAATATTCGGCAAGGGGTACGCATCCCCAATCGTTTTTTCGTTCAAGGCGCGGTAGTCGATAACCATACGCCAGCGTTTATTGCCTTCAGAATCCTCCTTTTTGGGGACGATCCAAACCGGCGAATTGTAGGGGGAGATCGAGGGCGTAATGCTCTCGTTTTCCAACAATTTGGCGGTTTGTCTAAGGACCTCCTCCTTATGTACGGCCGGCAATCTATGCTGTTTCTCGTTTATAGGTCTATCATCAGTCGTCGTTATTTTATGTTGTGTAACCGAAGTACATCCCAATTTATCCCCCGGTAAAAGGAATTGATACAAGCCCTGCTGCAAGTCTTTCATAAGGATTTCCAACTCTTCTCCGTTCAAATGTTTCAAATTCAAGTTTTCTATCAATTTTCCCAAACGTTTGTCGTCCGAGGTTTTTGAATTTTCGATTACAGCGAGTTTACCGGCGGTACGGGGACGAGGGCCCACGATCGAAAATTCTTCTAGCTCTACTGGTGGTATCGTCAATTCGACGTCTCTACTAGTGGAGTTGACGCACAATACTTTAACACAGCCATCAACTTGACTAACTAAAGCTTCTCCCAGGTAGACTCCCGGGCCAACACACACCCGCCTCAAATAACCCCACTTCACACCTGGACTTTTAGCTGTTAAGGATATCATTTTTCGAGTTCGAGCTTGTACATTTACTACCTTTCCTCTTTGAAACGGGATTGTACCAATGTCAGTGAATACCTGAGAGTTTTTCACGTCGAGCAGTGCGTTCTGATCGCACAGGAAGGGCATGCCCAGGAGACCTTCCTGGACAATCGCTAACGAATTTGGAACAACATGAAATAATATTTTAGAATTATTAATGCAAATTGTTATTTCTCCTATTGTTTTCACACTCCCTGGTCCAATTCCAAGCAAGTGGCACGTCTTTCCTAAGTCTATCGTCTCTTTAAATTTTACCGCCTTTTCTTTAATTAGGTTCAGTTCGGCTCCCGTATCGATTAAAAATTGCGCGGTTCCATCTTTCAGGTCGTTCGCCTCTAAAACTACTACGGGGGAGCCTATTTTTTCCGAAGGGTTGCCCAATAAGACTTTAATTTTCAGTGGTGCCTCCATTTTCTCGGGCTCAACGTTGCACCCCTCAGTTGAGCGCCTTACCCATTTAAATGTTCGCTCGGTTTGTTTCCGTTCGCCTCACCTTTGTGTGGACGGCTCCAACAGTTCGCAGTAAGATGTCCTGTCTTCTGGCAGTTTTCGCATTTTATTCTGTTAGATTGATTCGGACAATTGGTTGACACATGACCAGATATTCCACATTTGTAACAAATGACCTTTGTGTCACATACTTCTTGGCAATCACGAGATAGATGCCCCTCCCTTTGACAACGGTAGCAGACAATCGCTCGAACCGTTTTTTCAGAGCAGTCCCGGGAAATATGGCCTGCCTTTCCACACGTATAACAAGACCTCAATTCGCTAGTTGCGTTTCCTGGTCGATCCCTAGTGTTAGCTACATTTTTCACGTTGCCCTTTCTTTCATACTGGCGATTACGCGACACATTTCCCCCACCATGCCCTTGATCAGTTTGGAAGGTAAGCGCGCGCGACGGGCCTTTACCTTGGTACGGTGCGTATCGTCGAGGATACGCACGGTCCCTCGGTTCATGCTCGCGCCGGGTTTCATCCCCTCCCCTCAACTCGGATCTAGTAGCGGCCACCGATAGTGCTAGCTTGTGACTCAGCTCCCACTCCGCGGTTTTCGCTAGGCGTATCGCTTCTCCTATTGTTTTAGGCGCGCCAAGTTTCACTCTTATCTCTAAATCTGAGTTTAATCCACGAATATAACTCTTTAATGCCGATTCCTTGGCGGCTGCTAACAATCCGTACCCTATTTCTGGACCCTTTTCTTCCTGGATAATGAGCATAAGTTCATTGAGTATTTTTGAGGCGCGCCCTCCATAGCTTTCGGCGGATTCGTCAGCTTTCTGCGCGACCGTTGAGAGCATGGTACTTAAACTTTCTACCGTTTCTGATGATGAAAAAAGCGATTTCAAGCTACGTAATAAATCTTCCAAGGTACCTATACTGTGATCTAATAATCCCGCATCCGCTGGTCCGGTTAAACGCGAGCGAACTATCTTTAGTAACAATGGTTTTTCTTCTGGGTGTATTGATTCTTGAGCAAATAAACAATCGCGAATGAATTTGTTGACTGGCATATTTGATCCGTCGAACGACTTCGGAATAAATTCCAAAGCAGCCTTAAAACTTATGTGCCGGGGTCGAGATGAATCCGTATCATTTGAAGATACGTTGGATGACCCACTGAGTCCACCCGATCCTGCAAAACGCGATCTCTGGGGTAACTGGACCTCTAACGGGCCGCGAATAATTAACTGAGGATTCCCCTCCCTAATCCGTGCATTAGCATAGCCCGCGTTGTTAAAAATGTCCCCATGGTGATGGCCGATGCCCGCATCGTTCCCAGAGCTATTATCTTGTCTATCTGCATTTTCCTTATCGATCCCGTCGTTATCGACACCCGCACTTACATTTTCTATTAGCCAATTTCCCGACATTTCGTTAATTATTTATTTCCTCACTTCTCGAGATTTTATCCCTTCCTATACTTATCCGGCGTATTCAATATATATAAAGTACTATAACGGGCAATTATTCTCCGATAATAGAATTCACAACTCCTTTAAAAGTTTCAATATTCTGTCTAATCTCTGAGAGTTCGAATTATAATGTGTCGACTTACCGAACGATGATTGAAGGATGAGTGACCGGGCTGCTGCCTCTTTTCGTCTTCCGCCTCTTCCGTTTCACGTCTTATCGTCCCTGTGGATGGCGTCCTCCTTTAGTCAATCTCCTCGAATGCAGTCGATCTCCTCGAATCTTGCCGTTTGTACTTCGTTGTTGATCAATTTGCAATCTCGGCATTCGCCCACGAGCGGCCTGAGGGAAAAACCGGCAATTCGTCCGGGTAAAAACCTCAGGCGAAATTGCGGAGTGGATCAGCACTCCTCCCGTATCCCGTACACGTCTTCGCGCGGTAGAGTCCTCAGACTCTCTTCCTTCCCCCAGCCTCACTTTCACTGAACTACTCAATCCACCCAGCTAATATGAGCGAAAGAAGAAAGATTCGTAGTAACCACAATGCAAAGACGCGACTGAACGATCAATTACACGTCACCAATATGCGTTAAAGTTCTCTGTCTCACGCCCACTGGAAGTTATTACACGAGTCGATTTACAAATTTCGTACTATTTTCCATTAAAACGCACTTCCGTGTCTTTTCAATAATTTATTATCCGCGAAAATGAAATCGTAAAAACGTAATCCTTTCCTTTCTTTTCTATAGCAACACCAGTCCGAAAGCAAACTTATTTTGCAAGCTCAATTATTAAAGTCACTTTTTCCAGCTCACTTCACTTCACAATTTTTGGACAGTACCTGAATTTCCTATTTTTTTTTTAAACACTTGTTTATTATTTTACGCAAAATTTGAATTTATCCCACCGCTGTCACCAAAAATAATTACTGTAACGCCCCGGTTACGAATGAGGCGCGAAGTTTAAATGACCACTTCGATTCGTTCCACCGATGTCTTCAATTTCCTGGGAGATGAGTTCGAATCGTAAAGGACTGAAGTCCACCTCGTGTAATAACTTTGGGAACTTATTATCGGGAGGGAAAAATCAATAATAAGATAAGAACAATTTTCACACAACGTTATTTTCGTTATTTTTATATAAAGTTCTGAGTACAAAAGTTCGCTACACTTTGCTCGACTTCTCGGTTCGAGTTCCAAAATTATTCTGGGTTTGAACGTGACGCCCCTTTTTGAGTGTCACCCCCGAAGTCCATCGCCAGGACCTCCTACTCCTTGAATCGCTAAAAGGCATCCTCCTCTCTCGCTCTCACATATTTCTATATCCGCGTCCGTACACTCTGTCTTCATCCCTCTCCCACTCTACCTTCGGACCCTCCGCGCTCGCTTCTTTAATTGGCTATCTTAAAGAAGCTCACGCTACGGTACGCACGCACCTCTCCTTTTTAACCTTTTTTGGGGTTTTTCCCTTGCCGCTGGACAGCTCGCGACTCTTGCCGTACCGCTTAGAAATTCCCAGTTATAAAACCCTCCTTTATAAAAAGTAACGAAGCGCAAAACATAATTCGGGAAAAACACGGATACAGTTTGAAAGAAATGAATAAAAACATAAAATCCATACAAATATTAGTGTACAAGAAGCGCTTTGGAATCTGAATACTATAATTAATAATATAAAAATGTGAGAATTCAAAGCGTATTGTTATTGGCGGTTTTTCCCGTTTCCACCAAAAACCCACGGGATAAAAGCAATAATCTATTTCTATATTAATATCTGCGCATTAAGAAATTTCAATTATTCATATTACCATGCAGTATGTATATATGCGCAAATTCAAATACATATATATTCTATATACGCCGCGTTGATCGTTATTAAATTAATATTATTGTTTGCATAACACGCTTAAGTCGACACATGCTTTCGAATCTCTCAGAGTATTTTATCTATACATTTCAACGGAGATGATAATGCTGGAACCTCTTCCCTTGCAAAGAATTGCGCAATGCTGCCTCTCGCGGCCATAGCACGTAACGAATCGGGATTCGTCACAGAAGAGGGAGTGAAGCGCCATCGTACGGGTACGTTTTCGATTATTTTTAAGCGATACGAAAAATCATTCACGAACTCCGAACGATGCCGATCCAATACAGCATCTATGCTGTTTTTTCGTGGTTTATTTAATAACTTTTCGTAATCATTAAACTGAACCTTTAGCGACATTAAATATAAGAGTACAATTCATAAAATCATAAGTATTCTTTGGCTAATTTTAAACATTTTTTATTGTATAAAATTGTTTCGTCAAGTCAATACTGAAACGAAATGAACACTCACGCACATTTTCAACCCGAATCACAACCCGAACGCGAGCGAGTACGACGCGACGGCGCGATCGCCGACATTTTTCGCCCGATAACAACAAGGACGCGCGCGTTCGTCCCGGCGGCGGCCATCTTGGGCATCGGCAACGAAAGGCCGAGACTACCGACGCGAGCGTTACCGACGCCGCCAAGCGTCGAAAAAATTCAATAAATTATTCTTTTCATTCTCTTTATTTCTTTGGATTCAAATATCGCTCAATATTGTAATCGGGCTTAAAAATTCGAAAAAAAATTAATAAATCGAAACGAAATGAGCGCGACTCATAATTTTATCATAAATTTGAATAATTTTAAATAAATAAAAATGCGTATTACAGCGCATGCGCAATGACAGATTCGAGAAGAAAACTCGTAATGATTTGATTGTTTTTAAAATTGTTTAATTGTTCATTAATGCGAAAAATACTTCAATAATCGATGAAATAATAATAATTGGAGATTATTAACATAAAAATGGAAACAAACAAAGCTGAAAAACATAAAAAGCGGATTTTCGCGCATCCGAGGATGCGAGAGTGGGGGTAGCGGCAAGCGAATGTGAGAGCGTGAATGAGTAGTGGGGAGCGTGTTGAGCGAATGAAAAAATAGAACATGCGCAGTATAGGGTTCGAGATTAAAATTAAGCGGTGCATCGAAAGCGAGGGAAAAGTGGGGTATAAAAGTCGCTGCGCGACCGCTCTCGAGATCAGTTCCTCTGACTTCTCAGACTGACTCGGACCTACTAAGAGCTCTAGACTCTCTCTCCCTGGTTCTGGCAATACATAAAACCTTTCTTCCTAATTCCTTTGATGCCTGGGGTATCGGAGCGATCCGGCGACGCTTCAATCCCATAGCCCAGGGTCACACCTATATTTCCTCTTCCGAAATTTTTGATGCACGGGGTATCGGAGCGATCCGGCGACGCTTCAATCCCATAGCCCGTGGTCATAAATTTACCTAACCTAGTAGATGCTCAGGGTATCGGAGCGATTCGGTGACGTTTCAATCCCATAGCCTGGGGTCTGCATCCTTACCTGTGTGGCGGAGGGGTATCGGCGACATTCGGCGACGTTTAGAGCCCATAGCCTGGCTCACGCTTTCCTTATATTATTTTAACCTCTTTTCTTATGCTTGCCAGAAACAGGGATGAATTATTTTATTAATTGATTAATTTTTTTTTTTTTTAATTCACGTTTGATTAAAATTATCCGAGCTAGTCAGCAGTCTTATTTATTAATCCAAGAGGCTGCGATAAGAGTTAAGTTTATATCGAATCAATGATAAATTATTAATCACCAATTTTGTAAGAGAATTTCACTCTTGGATTAACAATAAAAATTTTTTATTAAACAAAAACTAAAAGGAAATAAAGCCAAATATTATCTCAATAATCCAAAAGGCAGCGGTAAGATTTTTATTTATAAAAATTACAAAATTATCCGAATTATTATTATATCGAATCAAGATCACTTTTGGATTATTGATTTACGTGAAAATAAGCGAATCGCAAAAATCCCCTCACGGGGAAAAAAAACGTGGACAAGTACATTGGTGGTCCCTTGTTTTCCTATGATATTAAAAAAAAAATCCAAAACGCCGTTTAGAAGAATACAAAAAAAATTACAAAATAAGTTAAGATCTGTTGAAATATACGTTGCCAAATACAGGAAGCTTTACTGCGTTTCAATAAATTTTCAAATACGGTTTGATGTTGATTGAAAAAATAATAAAGTTCGGAAATTCAACTATGTCACCAACCAAATTGCAAACGTAAAAAAATTCTGAACGAAGTACTTGGCGAGTTCGTGATCATGATCTATACATTACGCTAATTTCATGGAAAAATCCTCGCCAAGTACCTTCGTACTTGTTTTACTCGTTTTTTTCCTGCTAGAGGTCAAATTAAAAAAAAATTGTCCGAAAAAAAAAAATTCTAAGAGAAATTCGAAAAAAATTCCAGGCGATTTTTAGTATGAAAATACGCAACTTCTTAAGAAGTTGCGTATTCAAAAAAAATTGTCCGAAAAAAAAAAATTCTAAGAGAATTTTTTTCGAATTTCTCTTAGAATTTTTTTTTCAGACAATTTTTTTTGAATTTGACCTCCAGCAGGAAAAAAATGCATCACTATCAAAAAAGGATGAATGTACAACATTTTCTTGTGGCTCAGTGACATGATTTTTATGTCACTGAGCCCTCGCAGCGATAAGATTTTCATTTGCCACAGCGACAAGATTTTCATGTCACTGAGCCCTTGCAGCGACAAGATTTTCATTTGCCTCAGTGACAAGATATTCATGTGGCTCAGTGACAAGATTTTTATGTCGCTCAGCGACAAGAGTTTATTTCCCTGAGAGATATTATCGCTTAGCGATTAATCTGATGCCTGCGGCATTGTAAGTCATGCTGTAAATGAATAAAATGGTGGGTGTAGGAATAAATAGGTCAAAACATGTGGAGCATATTCATTCATGGAGCATATTCTCCCGTCATTGGAGCATGTCGGTAATATGCCAGCTGAAAATTCGAATTTGTGAGGTTATGACGAGCTGTCAAAGCTGTATCACAGCATTCGTTCAGACTCGGTAACGACAAACCTGCAACAAATTCTTCTCCCATAACCTTGCATTCTCGGGAAAATAAATGGTTAGCCAACGTTCGTTGTTCGACAAAGAACAAGTTGTAACAGTTATTTTCTCGAAAATGTCAAGGGCGGAAAGGAAAAATATGAACTTATTTCAGCTATCTCTCTCACACTCGCGTCAATATGGCCCTTCGAAATATCAGCTGACATTTTTCGCTCGCTCGTCTGCACTGTTTTTTTTTGTTTGTGCTTATTCAGAAGAATATATAGCCACAGTGCAGAAGAATATATAGCCACAGGGCCACACAGGGCCACGTTATTACATATAGCTGTGTGCACCACGAGTTTTCGAACGCAGCTCTGTCGCGACCAATCAGAAACTTGATAGCATCAAAAGGCCTTTCATTGTGTGTCGTATGCATACACACCAATACTTCGATTTTAGCATAATCTTGAACCTATGCAAAGTTTTTTCTCAGCTAATACGGCATCAATCGTGCTGATCCAAGGCTTAATCGAAAGCTCTTTTCATAATAAGTCTCCAGTTCAATTTTCAAATCATGATATTTCTCCCTGGCTCCGTAATTAGGAAAGAAATTTCATATTTTACCCCCACCACGGCGAATCATTTTGTTTCGAGATAATATAACTCTGGGCGAGCCGCGGGCTAGCAGACGACAGAGCTGCCAAATGTACTTGTCCCGAGACTCTGCCGAGTCTCTTGATAACACAGAAAAAAACATTAAAAGCGAGACATTCCAGGACATTTTTATTAAACAAACAATTTTCAGATTATAAACATATTTCGAATTCTTATTTTCTTTTATTTTGCGACTAGAAAATTAAATTGAAGCGTGCGGAAATAAAATAAAAACGTGAACACAGCAGAAATAAATGAAAATAATTACAAATTTTGTTGAGACGAAAAATCCTTGATTTTTCATACAGTAACCGCACTGTTTTATTGTTTCATGCGAGTCTCCTTGCTCGTTTGAGACTATTAAACATCGCGAACAAGAATAAAAATAAAAAACGTTAGAATCCATAATTCGGGACGCGACGCGAAACGCGATAATACTCAGAAAAACTCATGTAAATTTTAATTGAGTTGAATAAAATCTCTTGTCATTTGTTTTTGATAACATACATCCGTTTTTCTCACGCTTCTTTCATACCCGGTCTTATTTTGTTTAGAAGCTCGAACCGACGCGTAGCGGCTTATATCGGTCGGTAAAAGCGTATCGTTACAATACTTTTCGAGATTGAGGAAAAAAATCATGGAACTTTACATCATGCTGTTCTGCGAAAACCGCCATTTTTGAAAAGATCAAAAGGAAAAAAGTTCGTAACCAAGGTCTCGGAAAGGTCAGACATTCGGATCGCCATTACTTGCAATAATATGGTTATTAAGTGCAGTAACAACAAAAAAATCGATTTAAATTTTTTTTAAACTTGAAAAAATATTATTTTCAATTTAATACGTAAAAATAATCAAGAATTTGATATTATTTAAAAAAACTAATGTCGGATTCTGAATGAGCACCCTTGAAAACCCTCTACAGGAGGTTTTGAAAGAATTTTTTGTTGTTACTCAATTCAAACTGTGTACTTGAAATTGCGTGAACAAAATTGTCATTTTGCGCATTGATGGGTTAACAAATGATTGAAATGAATTGGAAATAAAATACATGCTTCAATTTACAGACTCGTATGACAGAAGTAGGAACGTAGAACGAAAAAATATCCTTTCGGCATTCGAGTTACTATACAGTATTCTGAAAACATTTCTGAGTTTCAAGTTATGAATTTTCAAACCTGACAACAAATTTTTAATGCTCATCCCTTAATAAAACACGACAGCTCGTTGAGCACAATGAAGAATTAACATATTTAAAGGAAACCTTCAATTTCAAGAGAAAAATAGTTTGATTTTCAGCTCAGAATTTGCTTGGCGTCACTTTAATTTCATAATTATTATTACTATTACGTCATAGAACCGGCATATTCGCGTATATTTAAGTGTGGCAGGTCTCGCGCGGGCTCTTTCTTTTCGTTTAATACTTGGCGTCGAGCCGCTACCGCGTCTCTTGATATTATATTATATGTATTTTAGCCCAAATTCACTTCAAGGGCTAATGTGTTGTACGATTTGAAATTCTATAAGTACTGAATTATAAATGATTCAGTATTTATTTGTCAAATGCTAATTTGTTAATATATTTTGAAATTGTTTTACTTTCAAATGAAAGATTTCAAAAATATGCATAATATTCTCAATCAAATCGTTTCAATTTGTTTTTTAAATATTGCACCTTTGATACAAAAGGTTTTGAAAATGAAAAAATTTCATTGAGATTTTACGACATGATTTCGCATGTTAAATTTCCAACTAGATTTGAATTTTTCTAGAAATGTGTAGAAATTTATCAGAATACATTAATGTTTCGTATACGATTTTGTTTCAAGACTTTGTTTCGTTAAAATGACTTGCTTCTATGAGATTTGAAATGTTTGTCATAGTAAAAATAGCACAGATTTTCCCTTATTTGACATCAATATAAATTTTTTCCGAGGAAGATGAAAGTTTCTGATCGTGAGAACCAGAAGCGAAAAATGTTTATCAAAAACGTGGACAACGAAGAAAAAACGAGAAACATCTAAGACGTCTATCATTTACCAATGAGAAATGTCTAAAAAAAGAACACTAAAGAAATCGAAAAAACTGAATCGCTGCGAAAAAGTTGAAGTTGAAGAGAATAAGATTTTCAGCGATAAAGAATACAAGATCGTTGATTTAAGCATTGAGTCCGGAAGGTTTTCAGATGGTGGCATCAAAAAACTTTTGTGAAACACAGGTGAGTTGCAAAAACACTGGTACTGGAAAATCTTACACCGTTGGTACCATTGCCAAATATTTTTCATCAATTTCATCCTTTCGACATCCCCATGAGCTTTGGGACACAATTGTCTTCACCTCTGAAGAACTTCAAGAAAAGAGTCCAGAAGCTAGCATCACACAAGTTGTCGATGAAAGCAAAATGACTTTTCATTGGCTCCGGAAGGATCTCAGATGGTGGCATAAAAATTTTTTTGTGAAACACCAGTGAGTTGAGAAAACACCGGCACTGGAAAATCTTACACCGTTGGTACCATCGCCAAATATTTTTCATCAATTTCATCCTTTGGACATGTACATGAGCTTTGGAACATAACCGTCATCACCTTTGAAGAACTTCAAGAAAAGAGTCCAGAGGCTAGCATCAAATAAGTTGTCGATGAAAGCAAAATGACTTTTCATTGGCTCCAAAAGGATCTCAGATGGTGGCATAAAAAATTTTTTGTGAAACACCGGTGAGTTGCGAAAACACCGGCACTGGAAAATCTTACACCGTTTGAAGAACTTTAAGAAAAGAGTCCAGAGGCTAGCATCAAACAAGTTGTCGATGAAAGCAAAATGACTTTTGATTGGCTCCGGAAGGATCTCAGATGGTGGTGTTACGTCCCGAGAGGGAGATTTGGTTAGGATCGCGCAGTCGCCGATTTAGAGAACGATGTGCCAGATTTATGACCGTCGTTGGTGAGTCCTTTTTGGGACTTACGCGATTCCCGAGTACATATATTATATTTTTGGTATACGTGACCTTTTGTTGTTGATTGGAAGAGGATCCCAATCACAGGAGCGATGTTGAAGGCCGATGAAATAATTGTTGTTACGATGATATTTTGTGGAATACAAAATATATAATATTTATTCGCTATTAATTACACTGAGTTTGTTACAGTTGGTTTTTTACATAAGATGAGTTTAGAATTAGAACAACGTCGTTTTAACGTTTACTGCTCGGAGTTAGCGATTTAGTGAAGACTTCGGTAGTGGTAATAATAATGCACGAAAATGTTGTAAGTCGGTTGTTTTTATAAGATCGGGCTTATTAAGAGGATTCCGTGGAAGGGAGTGATTTGTAATAGTCCTTTTCTGGGATTGGATAGTGGGTTGATAAAATGTTTCTCAGGCTTTGTTATTGGTGGATGTAGTGTGGGGAAATGAATTGGAGTATTTCCATTGGTTTAATACTTTTGAGATATGAGGATTTTACATGAGGATCTGGTCCAGTTCTAACGATAAGGGGTGGGTTGGACCGGGTGTTCACGTGAGTTGGAACTGCGGGGTAAAAGTTCGTTTCCTCGGTGATTAGATTATTGTAGGATCGAGAAAAGCGTGTGGGAATTTTTGTATTTGGATTTTCTTGGCGTCGTCTCGACGGCGCGACGAGTGTGATAAAGATATCTGGTATTTTCTAGGATGTTTTCGAGTCGTAGCTGCATAGATTATTATGACAAGATGTTTTCTAGGAAGCTACGTATTGCGTATTAAAACTAGAGATATTTGTATTGCTTATTTATTTATTCTTACTAATATCGACAAATGAGGATGTTAGCGGAGTTTGCGTATCAGCTGTTGGTACGTTGTTATCGGAAAGTAAGAGACCGTGAGAAAAAAAAGGGGGCCACACAAGCGTGTAGGCTAGGACGTAACAGTGGCATAAAAAATTTTTGTGAAACACCGGTGAGTTGCGAAAACACCGGCACTGGAAAATCTTACACCGTTGGTACCATCGCCAAATATTTTTCATCAATTTCATCATTTTGACATGTACATGAGCTTTGGGACATAACCGTCATCACCTTTGAAGAACTGCAAAAAAAGAGCCCAGGGGCTTGCATAAAAAAAGTTGTTGATGAAAAAAAAAGAAATATCCATTGGCCGATGAACAATTGAGGAAAATTCTTTTTATTTCTGTCATGTATTCATAAACAACATACACTGTAAACATTCATGTTTTTATGTATTTATTAGTTTTCTGCTCGATTTTCATCACTCACGCAACTGAATACTTGGATTTTGTCGAGGTTTTAAAAATTTCTTCGATTCAAACAATACCGAAATCTCTAACAGAAACAAGTCATTTTTTAAAATATAAACATTTTTTGAACCTCATCATTTTTTTTCAACCTCATAACCGTCATAACCCTGATGACTTAACAGAATTCAAATTTAAAAAATATCTGTCAAATTTCACAGCCGCGATTTTTACAACCTCACTTTTTTCAATCTTACGACTACCACCAAATTCGTGACCGCGATCTTTATAACCTTTTCCAACATATCTGTCACTGTAATGTAAAAAGTCGTTTGACACATCAATCAATTGAACAGTTTCATCACATATCAGCAGATGTTTCTAGTTATAACTAGTGTCACTAGACAGAAACTGCGAGATGTCAAAAAGTGTGCGAAAAAAGCCACCTTTTTTTAATGCCTCGAAAAAATAAAAAATTAATACCTACAAAATGCGTTAGGTTACAGGGCTCTAAATAGTCACGATCGAAAGAAAAAAAAAATAAAAAATACATGAATGCGCAGCATCTTTCAAAACGCTGTAATTAATCAAATATCGTCGAAACAATTTTCAAGGATTTCAAAAAAACGTTCGACCAGCTCTGCTTGCTGTAAGGACTCTTGTAGCGACTCTTTTCTTCGACATAGTATAGACGTATATATAATAACGTAAATGTACTTGTTTCGAGTCGCTACCGCGACTCTAGATATGACGAGTCGCTGCCAGAGAGTCTTTACCGGAGCGATAGCGTTTCCAATTGTTTCCGAAAATTTTCAAAATTTGTTTCTTTAATAATTAATGAATTACAGTAGTTCAGAGAATACTGTAAGTTGACGTATTTTTCATTTATTTTTTCCTTTCGATTGCGACCTCTTCGAACTCTGTAGCTCAACGCATTGAAGAGATATTAATTTTTTATTTTTTAATTGCATCAAAAAATGGGTCGGGTTTTCGCACACATTTTTGATGTTTATTTGTTTTTTTTTTACAGAGACAAATCTGGTGCCATAATGCATTTTATATATCTATATATTTTTTTCTGGTGCCATAATACAACATGTACCTATATATATACCGTGAATGATATTGACGTATCATATGGTGTGTTGTTTACGAAATGCTACTGAGGTTATAAAGATCGCGAATGTGACAGTTCATCGATACAGTTTTTTTTTTTCCCGGCTGTGTGGTTTAGTTATCGACGGGGTCGATAATTGTTTCCATAAGTATTGGAGCCGTTTCTGAGCATCTTCTTCGTTTTTTCGACATTTTCGTCCTGCACGCTTCCATCGTGGTGGTCTGACCTGCTCATCTAAAAAAAATATTTAACTATATAATACAAGATTGTATATACTACTTACTAAAAACACATGGACTAAAAATGCATTCCATTTTTTGAGAATAATATTTTGAAATTAATTTTCGAATTCGAATATTCTACTGGAGGTTTGCATTTTTTATTGAAAATTTTTTTTTTTTAAGGAAGAAAACTAATGAAAAATGAAAGAATCGAGTTTCTTTTTCAATTCATATCGTCATCATTTTTGAAGTTACAATGGTGATTCTTTGCAGAATAGTAGACAACAAAAACTCATGATCCACTTTATAGAAAAACTGGTCACGTTATCATTGAAAAGAATTCCGTAAAACACTCCTCCTTCAAAATATAACTGTCTGTAATAAAGTATTGTTGCATTAATTTCTTTCAAAAAAAGAATGTCACCTGATTAAATCAAATCATGCTTGGAATTCTCGATTCAAAAATTAATAAAATAACTCAAACCTGCTAAATTACGGAAATGCATTTAAAAAAAAGTTAATTCCGCAGGACGTACATTAATATGTTGTAATAAATTAAAAACAACACAATATTACAAGAGAATTGAAAAAAATTACGAACATTTTACCATCATAAAAAAATTACAACACAAATAATTGCAACGGAATAAAACTGACAATACTTTATTATTAGAAGTTACAATCAAGAGCTTCGATCGCTCATTTAGCAACGAGGCTGCTAAATGAGGAGTTTCAAAGGTCGTCTGATTTCAATTTACCAAGTTGATGTTAATGAAAAAAAAAAATTCTAATGTGAAATTTGAGCATAAAACTATCCAGTTATTAAATACCTAGCCAAAAACAGCATTCATGCTGTGAAAAAATGAGACAAGTACATTTACTCCCCCCCAAAAGTTGTCCCGCGTAAAAGAAGCCTTCCCTCTAAATAATTAGAACCTCGTAATAAAACATCTTTAGAGAAATTTCTCCCAACAAAAAACACCATTCGAGAAACCAGATCTTCCAAAAAATCCACTATTAGAAAGCAGTTTGATTCTTTCCTTTAAAAGTAACCTTAAAAAATAATTTATCATGAAAAGTTTTGAAAAACTATCTTGAATGAAATTTATGAATAAAGTCATGAAATCGTGAAATTCAATTCTCGCAAAGAGTTGAATTGAAAGATTACAAAAAGTTGTCAAATAAATATGGGTGTGGTCAAGTACGTCAGGTTATAATGTTAATAAATCCTCCAGTTATATTCAAACCGTAAAAGAAGCCTTCACTCTGAATAATTAAAACCTTGTAATAAAACATCTTTAGAAGAATTCCTCCCAACAAAAAACACCAATCAAGAAACCAGATCTTCCCAAAAATCCACGATTAGAAAGCAGTTCAATTCTTTTTTTCAAAAGTTACCTCAAATGACTTGGAACGACAAGGACTTTAAAAAAAATAATGAAGAATTTCATTTGTTTGCATTAATTGCAAAAGCTACCGCTTTTGTTTAGATTTAAACTATTATAATAAATATTACAAAGAAATAACAAACAAAAAACCTGGAGCAAACAAAAATTACAAACAAAAAAAACTCAAGCAAAAAAAAATTACATACAAAAAAATTACAAACAAAAAAAACTTGAGAAAAAAAAATTTCGGCTGGTGTACTTGGCGAAATGTGTAATTTACTTCACATAATGTACTTACACCTCATAGTTACGAACTCGCCAAGTATACCAGCCGAAATTTTTTTTTCTCAAGTTTTTTTTGTTTGTAATTTTTTTGTATGTAATTTTTTTTTGCTTGAGTTTTTTTTGTTTGTAATTTTTGTTTGCTCGAGGTTTTTTGTTTGTTATTTCTTTGTAATATTTATTATAATAGTTTAAATCTAAACAAAAGCGGTAGCTTTTGCAATTAATGCAAACAAATGAAATTCTTCATTATTTTTTTTAAAGTCCTTGTCGTTCCAAGTCATTTGAGGTAACTTTTGAAAAAAAGAATTGAACTGCTTTCTAATCGTGGATTTTTGGGAAGATCTGGTTTCTTGATTGGTGTTTTTTGTTGGGAGGAATTCTTCTAAAGATGTTTTATTACAAGGTTCTAATTATTCAGAGAGAAGGCTTCTTTTACGGTTTGAATATAACTGGAGGATTTATTAACATTATAACCTGACGTACTTGACCACACCCATATTTATTTGACAACTTTTTGTAATCTTTCAATTCAACTCTTTGCGAGAATTGAATTTCACGATTTCATGACTTTATTCATAAATTTCATTCAAGATAGTTTTTCAAAACTTTTCATGATAAATTATTTTTTAAGGTTACTTTTAAAGGAAAGAATCGAACTGCTTTCTAATAGTGGATTTTTTGGAAGATCTGGTTTCTCGAATGGTGTTTTTTGTTGGGAGAAATTTCTCTAAAGATGTTTTATTACGAGGTTCTAATTATTTAGAGGGAAGGCTTCTTTTACGGGGGACAACTTTTGGGGGGGAGTAAATGTACTTGTCTCATTTTTTCACAGCATGAATGCTGTTTTTGGCTAGGATTTGTCAATTTTTTGTAGTACTTAGCATGAGGACAATTTAATATTATTTGAAGACACTATAGGTATCGTGTTATCCTTTTGTTACAGACTCATTTTTTAATCTGTTCCAAAAAATATAAATAACTATTTTTCGCATTTCTCGGCCAACTTTTTTTCTCAATTTTAGCATCATCTGAAAAAATCCATGATGTTCCACTTTTTAACATACTTGTATAATGACCTTTGAAAACAGTTTGACCGTGATGGAATATGGCACTTTTGACTTTATATTTTTGGCCGCAAATGGCAACTGTAGTGGACGGAACATTTTTAATACTATAGTCTATTTTCGAAAGGTGTAAGGTTTTTTCATGCACAGACATTATTGAAAGTTGTAGAATTAATACTTTTTTCGCTGCTGATATACTAGTTTTGGTAACAAGTTTCCCAATTTCGCCACAAGTATTACATTGTCCTTGTATTGCACGCCATTGAGACAAAGTATATTCAATGATTTCTTGTAAAGTTGAAGGTTTCTTGACATGCGGTACGATTAACACTAGTATATTATTTGGTTGCTCTTCCGTCGTCGTGTATCGACAAGCTACGCATCGAATTTTAATTGTTAATTTGTGCTCAACAACATTCTTGACGATGTCATTTTTACTGCATATACCAATGAAAAATTCAGATGCATCGTGTTGTTTTTTTTCAATGAATGACCCACCTACATATTCTCTTACAGCAAATGAATTTGACGATTTATTGCGTTCTACATAAGCACGAAGTAAACGTGTTAATGGATTTTCTTCTGCTTTGCCACTCCTCACAAGTTCTTCTCGAAGCGTTTGACAATGAAACATGCAATGTATGATAGCATTAGCATAACATGAAACACCATCCGCGTTGGCTAGGCCGTTAATATTCCAGGTACTGGTTTTAGTTTCAGTTGGTAATTCTTGACATTCCAGCACAGTTTTTGGTAGCGCCCAAACGAAATCTGGGATTTTTGGTGCCCGTTTCGTAGAGAAGTTTATTGGGGCAAGGTCTGGGCGATACTTTTGCCTTAAACGATTATATTCGATAACAGCCAATTCATCTGCTTTCACAGAATGAGGATCGAAATTGATCAAATGTAGTCCGTCCAAAGTAGTCACACGGGAAAGAGCGACATAAATTTGCCCGCAGAGAAATATTGAATTTCCTGCGTCTATCACAACATGATCCAAACTCAATCCTTGGCTTTTGTGTATACTAATGCCATAGCTCGTATTCAAAGGAAATTGTTTACGTACAACATAAACTCCATCCATTATTACAAATTTGACACTTGCACGTTCTATTTCGTACTCCAACCCTGTTTTCAAACGAATTTTTATCTTCTCGACATCATTTGTGTCAAGTGAACGGTTAATCGAAATGATTTTACCGATCGCGCCATTAACCAAACCTAGTGTAACGTCAATATTTCGCCTAAGCATAACCTTTGCTCCTATTTTAACCCTTATACGAGTTGCAAGGCCAGCTGTTCGAGAGCTATCATCGTCGTCATGAGCCAAAACCTTTGCCGCCTTTGATTTGTGATAAGGAGCACAATCTATGTCATCACGTGCTATTAATATGATATCTTCCGATGGTATACGATCCAACATAGCTTCGTTCAAGACATCGCATAAATGATTTGTAGGTAATAAACAAACAGTATCATCTGGTAGCTTGCTAATATAATCACACAATTCTTGTATTCTATGATGGAACTCCAAAGATTTGAAATTAATTTTCCTTGAATTCAAAATTTTAGCGTCTGAATCAGTTACAAACCCTAAACGAATTCTAGAAAGCATTTCTTTGTACGATGAATCGTTTTTCTGACGCATATTAATTGTAAGTTCATCATAGCTGAATAAGGCTGTCCAAATATCTGCAGTGCCTAGAGATTCTAACAGCTGTTCAGCCTTGGATGTAACAAGTTTAACGAATATTTGTTCTTGACGGACCGGTGGCAATTGAAGGAGATCGCCAAACAACAAAATATGTTTTCGACCGAACCAGCCATCGTCAGCATTAGATGTATTGAAAATCTCCGTTAATCTAAGATGAATATAAAGTAACATTATATTTGATATCATTGAGACTTCATCGATAATAATGAGCGAAACGTTTTTCAATTGATCACGAATGATTTTTAAAACTATATCGGAGAGTTCCTTATACTTGGGCGTCTGGCCATGCTCAACGGGCAATTGAAATAATCTATGTACCGTCAATCCTTCAACGTTGAATGCTGCCAAACCTGTAGGAGCCGTTACCGCAGTATCTTTTCCGAAGGTTTCTTTAATCCAACATCTTAGTGTCTTAATCAAAAAACTTTTGCCGGTTCCACCTTCTCCACTAACATACATTCTTAGAATATCTTTTTCAGACTTGATGGTATGGGTAACCTTATCAAAGATGCGTTTTTGGTCGGTGTTTAGCTCGGAAATCATTTGAGTAAGATTAACTTCAACAGCATCGTGTTTATCACCCATGTCAGCGAAATCTTTCATAGCATCGTCAGCTTCAATCTGAACACAGCCTAAATCATCCATATTATCGTCAACATTTTCCTCTTCTTCTATATTTTCAGCCATTTGTTTTTCAATTAGCTCTTTTGCACAATTAAAGTCATTTTCTATTTCGGCTAGTTTTTCATGATACCTTAAAGCAACAGTCAGTTCCGATTCCATAGACAAAAATGACTCCGCGTACGTATCACATCCATTTTTAAGTTTAACCGTATCTCTCCATGGTTGAAAAAGCAATAATAGAGCGAAAAAATATTTTTCGGGTTGCGTCTTCACATCGTATTTAAAATGATTTATTAGATAGCCACTTTGACGTCGTTTCAAATATTTACCACCACCTAATGTATAAAACTCAACTTCGCCTTTTGGTTCAGTAAAAACTATATCGTACCACTTTGCAAAATCATATAAATTAGTTTCCTCCAATTCTGCAGGTCTTTTCGGGTAATAATAATCTACCATATCGGGGTAGAAAATTTCGGTTGAATTTTCATCCATATTCTTGATTTCTTTATAAGACTTCAATCGTCGACGTCTTACTATATTAACATCTAGCCATCTTATAGTAGTTGATGGATCCGTACCATATAAAGAAAGTCCTAACAAAGTGTCAGCGGCTTCGAGAGCGCCACATTCTCTGTTGCATAACATGCGTAAAGCTACGTTCCAAAGACGACTCGTTAATGATTTGGTAGAATTAATCCTCTCAAAAATTTTTGTTGCATAACTTTTTTCAGCTTTAGATATATACTTAGTACAATACATTGTCAACACGGAAGATTTTTTCCCAACGAATTGTATATCCATGTTACCCTCCCATGCGGTAAGTAATACAGGATTGTAGTCATTAATACTCGTTTCATTCCGCGATCTTGGAAGATCATACAATCTGCTTTTTTTTTTTAATTGTCTCCTACCAGTAACAGCAGTGACAACATCTCTCATGACCGAAGTGTCGCTGACAGGCCGAGGAAAGCCAAAACGGCAAGCTCGAACGGTACGATTTTTTGTTTTTTTACTACGCAAACAATAGCTGTTATGATGATGATTTTGATGCGAAAGAATCCGACGATACAGAGTCGGTGACTCGTCTTCGTTAGGTAATCTACAAGTTACGTACTTTGAAATAAAATTGGCTACATCTTCAGTTGAAGATTCACCAAGAATCGGTGCATCTTCCACCCATATTAGTAAATGGAAGTGTTGAGTTCCTCTAGTTTGATATTCGCGCCTCCAAAAATAATGAGTAACTTTCTCAATTGGATTAGATTTTGAACATATAAAATTTAACATTGCGCGGAACTTATTGTCCATAAATCGTGATACGGACACAGGATCTGCAGCAATTAAAGAATTTGCGGAAGCCTGTGCCATTGTAGGATTTACTTCGCGCAAATATTCTATCAAATCTGACCATAAATATTCGCTTGGACTTAGTGTTAGAAACCACGTAGCTGGACCATAATGATGGATCATACAATTCAGATCTGACCTAGGCTTGCGCCAATATTGTGCTGTATTTCGAAGCCGTCCAAAGATGGTATCCAAATTTCCCTCAAGTTGCCCTTTTTCTAATTGTTGTAGATAGCTACCAGCGGTGAACCGCCATCGTGCATCAGTGACATTCATCTTATGAAATATACCACTTTTTAACTGACGAATGTTACTGTCATTCAATAAGAAGAATAAATACTGTAAATTCAGTCTAAATCGAGGATGCTTAGACATTAACTTTGACTTTATAAATTCAAACTCAGTGAGTCGAACTACTCGTTCTTCACGTTGTCCATTGTTACCGTAGGGGTACAAGTCTGGAAAACATTTCAAGTCGAGGGCCTTATAATGAAAATCGAGTGCCATATCTTCGATTTTCAACATTTGAAAAAGTTCAGTTGCTAATTTATTTTCTTTCTCAGAATACATTGGGTGAATAGTAAATTGTTCATAATAAGAATCAGATTGAGACTTCTGCGTTAACAGCGCCTTATGCTTTTCGATAACGCCTTCATTTTTATTTAGTTGCAGTCTTACCATGTTTCCTGTATTTTGGTTCATGCAATGTTTCTCATCCTGATTTTTGATATCTGTTGTACTATCATTCGTTTGTAGCTCCTTGTTATTTTTCGTATTTGTGTTGATAACGATCTGACTGTTATCGTCTATACTCTTATCCGTTTTAAGCACTTTAACATCTCCATTATTTTTGTTTGTTTGCACCTCTTCATTAATCGGTTCATTTATATCATTCTCGCACTCACTTTCGTCATCAAGCGCGTCTCCCTCAAGTTCGAATTCAACATTAGAAATCAAATCATTTAATAGCAAATCTACAGACGCTGGTAAATTGATTTCATAGTACAATGGATTATTTTTTTTTAAGCCACAAAAGACTTTTGAATACCTTTTCTACATTAACCAAATTCTCCCACACAACCTTAGCCTTTGTGGGTATGCCACGTATCAAAATGTACAATTCATGTTGTAGATTAATCGGTTCTGTTGCAGGACAAATTTTTTCGAGCGTTTTTTCAATCGGCAAAGGCAAATGGAATGTCCTTCCAACAATTTTTTTATTAACTACTCTGTTAGGCATATTTTTATTCGAAACCGTACCCATTTTTTGGACTACTTGAAATGCCTTAGCTCTCTGAATCAATATTTTCTCGTATTCGTTGAGATCGAACATTTCTTCTGGGACCTCTCCCACATGAAGATTATTCAAAACACAAGTTGGCGGTAATTTGCCTGAACGAAATTTGGTGAGACAATATTGACAAACGTATTCTGATTCTATTCCTTTTTTTAAGACATGCGTCATTAAATCTATCCAATATGGAGACATTATATTGGTTCTTAATTTTTTTATTGGCACAACCTTTTTCCGATAGCAGAGTCTTTCACACGACACACAAACGAATCGTGGTGTATTTATCGAACTTTTTTTCAACGCTTTGAATGCTTCGAAATGTTCTGATATTATAGACTCCTCATTCAAATTGATTTTTACGTCAGTATCGAAAGATCTAGACCTTTCCCGTGCTTCACCCGCAATTTTCGTCAATATACCAATATTCATAGTCTCTAACGCTTCATCTAAATCGTACAACTTTTTCAAAGATGCTTGTATTTCATAAAATAATCTTTTCATCATTCTCACATTTGAAAAATGCGGCGACAAAAATTCCATTGACAAAAAAAGTGATTTGCAAATTATTGGACTTACATAACAACTGTGACTATGTCCTAATAATGTACCAACTTGTCGAACTGTACATTTATGAATTTGGGCAAATACTTTTCGAACATTTTTCAAAGAACAGTTGTGTATCTTTAACAGAAAAAGATGATAAGCATCAACGAGCTTACTATCAATTGGCTTACAGAGAGATGAACAGGTCCAGCAAATTTCTCCTTTCTTATTCCTACTGGTAGGTAAAACGTTAATCGCACGACCTCTATTGTCCATGATAATAGCCTCTGGAAATTGCGCCGGTTTTTGATATGACGTTTCTGCAAAATAGGCTTCAGATGAAGCTGTATGTTTTCTTGTGCTACCGCATAAAATGGTTAACTTATCATCGACTGAAACATTGGTACATTCAGCTAATCGGGTCAATATAACTTCTATCTTCTCTTTTATCGATTTCAGTTTCTTTTTTATGACGTATAAAGACTTTTTCCTAATATGCAAACACCATTTTATGATCGACTCTGCTTTCATAAGACGTTCCTCTATTGACAGACCACTCATTGCTGGGGCAACATTAGATATATAGTATTCTTTTGAGGATAATAGCTTAATAGTGTCAAATTTATTCCTGATTCGTTTATATTTATTTGAAATTTTTTTCGCTGCACTGATGTTTCTTTTCGCCGGGTTAGAAGATATGGCTCCTTTTCGGCATTGTTTGCCAATAATATTGAAAATATTCGACTGCTCTTGGATTACTATATTCTCATCTAGATTATTACTAATGACAAGTTTTTTCAATTTTTTTCCCGTATATTTTTCACGCCTTCTTTTGTTTACTCTGTTTTTCCGCAAAGCCCACGATCCCACTTTCAATTTACTGTCATTTTTATCGAAAACAACACCCGGAATGCTAGTTTCTTCTGAACTAACTAAAGTCATATCTAACGAATTCTGTGATTCGTGTTTTCGACTAAAATCATCGCAATGATTCTTTTTCTTTCGTTTCGTTTCCAAACAACCTTTGTCGTCTGTTTCTAATTTAATTTTGGAAACCGGTTCACTTTGCCTTTTCCGTCGTTCAAGTAAATTGTCATTTCCACAATGTTTAATGTTAGTCATTTTACATCCACGTTTCCCATTCTGCGCATTCATTGCGAGAACTTCATTTCCTTTGGATCTCACGACTGTATGATCTATAGTCCGCAAAGTATGAACTGATTCTGTATTTAATTGATACCTTTCTTGTGAAACAGATGTGACATGATTAGAAGCAATAAGATTGTTTCGTTTCTGTTTTTTATCATGAATAGTACTCGCATGCCTTTTCATGACGTTTTTTTGATTTGCTATGGGCAACTGACCTGCAATTACAAACGGTTTAATGTTATCCGTAACATCAGTTTCGACTTCCTTACGTTTGTTTTGAGATTTTACATCGACATTTTTTGTTTTTCGTTCCTGGTTTTTAATGGATAGATTCGTAGATCGTTCTCACCGTTGTTCAGGAACAGAAGTTCCGATAAGGTTTTCGGGTTGAACGGAACATGGAAACGGTTCCAACGTGCCGGTGTTGAATATTTTCAGCAAATGCTGTCTCATAACGGAGGGAAAGTATTTTACATTGTCTGGTTTTACCCCGTGTAAAATAGACACGGCAAATGCAATGGCAAAAACACCACAGTCTCTACCATTCAATTGTTGCTGGACTTTCGGAAATTCAACATTTTCCAAGGGATAGTAAGGGAACAATGCCTTGAGATATTCTCTGTGATGCTGATGTAACTTTTTTCTATTTAGCGAATCATACATGAATATCTTGTGGGTATCGTAGTAACAGCATACCCAATGACCACCTTCATTCGTGATAAAGGTTTCGCAACTATGCAAAATCTGAATGTGTTTTTTATCTGGAGGTCTTGCGGTAATCCAGCGGGGTTGTTGTACTTTCCACGTCTCTTGCATTTCATAATTAGAATCAGCATTTTTTAGTAATTCACCAAACCGATCCATGTGCCGATCCTGTATCAAATACCCATGAGAAATCACCCGTTCAAACGTCAAACTTAACTCATTCGTATTCATGTCAACTTTCCCGAATGCCATATTGAAATTCAGCACCCTTGATAAAAGTATCAGCCAAAGAAAAATGGAACTAACCAAATTTTTGGTATGTAGAGGTAGGCCAATAAGCGAAAAAACACAAAATATTGGAAGTTTTTTATTTGACAAATGTGTTTAAATATAAACTTTATGCTCATCAATATTTAATAACTAGCTGTGCCCGCGGGCTTCGCCCGCTGCATAGGGCAGGCGCGTCTAGCCATTTCTAGCTGATTATTTTTCCAATTTCAAATATTTTATTTAACGGATTGTGGAATATTTTACATGAGACAAAGGGTAGCGTCCGCACTACACCGGTGTGTGGGATTCATCCTCACTGTAAACCACACATTAGAGAATATTTGGATACATGAATTATTCCGTTCAGAGTTTCATCAGTTTTATATAATTATGAAGAATGAGGAATTCATTTTTCTCGTATTTTTTTCGTCATTTTTTTCGTATTCCCGTAAAAATTAAGATAACAAAATTTCGTAGAACCCCAAATTCAGTTTGAATCATGATCTTAAATCCCGTGAAAGATTTATTGAAATCCGTTCAGTGATTTTCGATTGAAAAAAAATCATATATATATATGACATATATATAACATATATATAACATATATATAACATCTTTTCTATATATATATATGGTGATTGGGTGAGAAAATGATGAGGGTGAAAAATAAACTTTGGATACGATTTGGATAAAACCCGTTCTTAGTGAGCGTGTAGTACATAGCGGAATAAGTATGTATGCCAAATTTCAAGTCAATCGGGCTCATAGTTTCAGTGATCTGGTGATGAGTCAGTCAGTCAGTCAGTGAGTGAGTGGTATTTCGCTTATATATATATAGATGAAGAATGAGGAATTCATTTTTCTCGTATTTTTTTCGTCATTTTTTTCGTATTCCCGTAAAAATTAAGATAACAAAATTTCGTAGAACCCCAAATTCAGTTTGAATCATGATCTTAAATCCCGTGAAAGATTTATTGAAATCCGTTCAGTGATTTTCGATTGAAAAAAAATCATATATATATATGACATATATATAACATATACACTACCGTCGGAAAGTTTCCGGACAAAAGTTGGAAAAAGTTGCCACACTCTTTTTCATGTTATTCCGTCGATAACGTAGATAAATTAATTTAATAAACGGCATTTTAAAGGGGAGAAATCCCATTTCATTTTGCTTTTTTTGAAAAATTTTTGCGATTTTTTTTACGACTAGGACGTCATTTTGAAAACGACCATTTTTCGTCTTTTTTTTTCCTTTTTACAGAGCGACCGCGTTTTCAGTAGAAATTTTTTTTTCAAAATTCTCTGACCGGATCTTGAAAAGGCAAAACTCAAGCTTCAATTTCGTTTTTTATAAAACCCGTTACGATTTTTTTTTAAAAAGTTGTCATGTTTTTGGCGAAAAAAGACGGAATTCAGAAATTCCTGCGTAACACGAAAACTATCACATTTAGAAAAAAATCTTAAAGGAGTGAAAAGTTGCCTCTGAGATTGTTCTAGTCACTCGATTTTTTTCAGATTTTTTTTCCGAAATTTTTTTTTTTTCATTGATTTTAGTCGAACCCCAGGTCTATAAATTTCCGTAATTTAAAAACTATGAGTTTTTTGACCAAAAGTCCGAGTACAAAAAAGTTTTATTTCTTCATTTTAAACATTTTTGAATTTTTTCAGATTTTTTTTCTCCGATGATGTTCATCATCATCGTCAACATCGGCGGATAAAAAAATTCGAAAAAAAATCTGAAAAAATTCCAAAACTTTTAAAATGAAGAAATAAAACTTTTTTGTCCTTGGACTTTTGGTGAAAAAACCCATAGTTTTTAAATTACGGAAATTGATAGACCTAGAGTGCGACCAAAATCAATGAAAAAAAAAAATTTCGGAAAAAAAAATCTGGAAAAAATCGAGTGACTAGAACAATCTCAGAGGCAACTTTTCACTCCTCTAAGATTTTTTTCTAAATGTGATAGTTTTCGTGTTACGCAGGAATTTCTGAATTCCGTCTTTTTTCGCCAAAAACATGATAACTTTTTCAAAAAAAATCGTAACGGGTTTTATAAAAAACGAAATTGAAGCTTGAGTTTTGCCTTTTCAAGATCCGGTCAGAGAAATTTGAAAAAAAAATTTCTACTGAAAACGCGGTCGCTCTGTAAAAAGGAAAAAAAAAGACGAAAAATGGTCGTTTTCAAAATGACGTCCTAGTCGTAAAAAAAATCGCAAAAATTTTTCAAAAAAAGCAAAATGAAATGGGATTTCTCCCCTTTAAAATGCCGTTTATTAAATTAATTTATCTACGTTATCGACGGAATAACATGAAAAAGAGTGTGGCAACTTTTTCCGACTTTTGTCCGGAAACTTTCCGACGGTAGTGTATATATGACATATATATAACATATATATAACACATATATATAACATCTTTTCTATATATATATGGTGATTGGGTGAGAAAATGATGAGGGTGAAAAATAAACTTTGGATACGATTTGGATAAAACCCGTTCTTAGTGAGCGTGTACATAGCGGAATAAGTATGTATGCCAAATTTCAAGTCAATCGGGCTCATAGTTTCAGTGATCTGGTGATGAGTCAGTCAGTCAGTCAGTCAGTGAGTGGTATTTCGCTTATATATATATAGATATATATGTCATATATATATATGATTTTTTTTCAATCGAAAATCACTGAACGGATTTCAATAAATCTTTCACGGGATTTAAGATCATGATTCAAACTGAATTTGGGGTTCTACGAAATTTTGTTATCTTAATTTTTACGGGAATACGAAAAAAATGACGAAAAAAATACGAGAAAAATGAATTCCTCATTCTTCATAATTATATAAAACTGATGAAACTCTGAACGGAATAATTCATGTATCCAAATATTCTCTAATGTGTGGTTTACAGTGAGGATGAATCCCACACACCGGTGTAGTGCGGACGCTACCCTTTGTCTCATGTAAAATATTCCACAATCCGTTAAATAAAATATTTGAAATTGGAAAAATAATCAGCTAGAAATGGCTAGACGCGCCTGCCCTATGCAGCGGGCGAAGCCCGCGGGCACAGCTAGTAACATATATATATGACATATATATAACATATATATAACACATATATATAACATCTTTTCTATATATATATGGTGATTGGGTGAGAAAATGATGAGGGTGAAAAATAAACTTTGGATACGATTTGGATAAAACCCGTTCTTAGTGAGCGTGTACATAGCGGAATAAGTATGTATGCCAAATTTCAAGTCAATCGGGCTCATAGTTTCAGTGATCTGGTGATGAGTCAGTCAGTCAGTCAGTGAGTGAGTGGTATTTCGCTTATATATATATAGATTGGAATGTCAAAATACTTATATTCTGATCTGTATTCAGAGTTCAAAAGTTCTTTCAAGATTTCTGTAAAATCGTGTATAACACCAAAATGTAGCGCACAGCAGCTTATTGTTTTGGCGCACTGCAGCCTATTATTTGGCGCACAGCAGCCTAGAAAAGTATGAAAGAATCGGTAAATTGACCGAATCCTTTTCTTCGGAATATTGGAAGTGTTCGCCACCTGCAACAAGAAAGATAGATTATTGAGTAAACCTGAAAGAAACGGCGAAATTTAATATTTTATAATCTTGTTCATATCTTTAGCGCATAATACCGAAAAAAGTAATCAATAAAGGCTGATGATATATGTTTATCCATACTGCTCAAAAAATGACATCAAAAATGACTCCCCGAGACTTTTTCGTAATATTGTCCAGAAACTTTTGACAGGCAGTGTATGTGGGAGAATATGATTGTGCTCACATGTGTGAGTTCATGTATACGTGAATGTATGTTCGTAACGAAAAATTCAACGGTTGATCTCATAGACTGAAACTCTCAGTCCCGATGAAGCAAGCTCCGACGTTCGCAAAATGACAATGAAACGCTGACACCGTTGAAAAATCGACGTTTTCAATTTATCTCAATTTTCTATTAAGGTAATCCTAGCGCGATGGCTAGGTCATAGGATTCGCATGAAAAAATATGATGACGTTCTTTACAGATCAATGCTTCTTCTCACGAAAATTCAGGGAAGGTAATCGACCAATTGGAAGAAAAACAAATTATTAAAAAGTAGATGTTCTCCGTGACGAATGCCCAGGTTGACATAGGAAAATCCGATTTTCGGTCACTAAATATCCATAAGATATATTACAAAAACCATATTTAAGTACTTTAAACTGCTAACAATCCAATGGTCTCAGGAAAACAAAAGTTATCGACATAGTTTTTATGAAATATTGAGTAGAAATGGAGCTTCTGGTATCGGACAGTGTTCTGACACTTTAGAGATGAAGAGGTTAAACCTGCGCGTATCGGCACGGTCGAGTACTACGCCAGTCACTGAAATTATATACGAATCGTTATAACCGATCTTCGATTGGGATTTTTTTTTTATTAACTCGCTAATGACTACGATTATACGGGTTGCACACATTGTACATTCAGCATTGGATGGATGTACATCCAGTTAGACCTCAGCGGGTTAAGAACTATTATTTTTACAATCATCAAAAATTGAGATAGACATGAGTTTTCAATTTAGTGATTAGTAAATAGTATCACCCCGAAAGTCGCTAGGATTGCCTCAAGTCATTGAAATTGAAATACGAAGAACATAAAAAGTTCTGGACGATGAAAAATGAAGGAGAATTGCTATCGCCGACTTGGAATTTTTACTATTAAGCATGCACGCAATTAAGGGGGGAAGCTGGTCTAGAATTTTGAAGAAACCGAAATTTTTTTTTTTGTCTTAAAAGGTACTTTAGGGTCTTAAAAATAACATACCAAAGGATGGATGTCGGCAAAAATGTCTAAATGCCCAAACTTTCCATTCTGCGGCAGCGCCTCTCAGGTATGCCCCGAGCGCCCTTTATCCCTGGCGCACGCATTACAGCGTGCGCCGGGATCATAACGATTCCCTTTCCGGGGGGATAAAGATCATTTTCCGAAAGGAAAAAGAAGCCGAAGAGATTGATACAGAAGGGCAATTGTACGGCGCAGGCATCGCAGATTAAAAGTATATACGCATTTAATATGATTTTATAGTACGTAAAACTTTAAACGCGTTTTTCTCGAAATGACTTTTTTTGAACTGGCCGAAGACATAACTCGAGCAAATCTTCACCGATCTATACGAAATTTTGACAGTACATTCGAAATACCTTTCTCCGGAGACGTACGTAGGATTTTTTTTTTATATTGCATAGTTTTTTTTTTAGTCAACAATTTTGTCGTTTTTTTATAGTGAAAATTTTAATGTTTTGTTCAAACGTGCACCATTTCGCGAAAAAACAAAATATCGAAAAAATGCTACGTACGTCTCTTGCTGTTGTTATATAGAAACTAAAAATTTTCGGGATTTTATTCCCGGACCAAAATTAAGGAGGTTACATCTTCGGCCATGGACCCGTCTAAAAATCGAGGCGCCTCCGAAGAAATGCCGGACACCGCCATTTTGAATTTAATTGACACGAAAAAATTTGTATTTGTATATTAAAACCTAAATTATAAAACCTCTTTCGCAGATTTTCGATTGATCTTTTTGTTGAGTCATAAAAAATTCATAAATTATGCCCATTTTTTTACGCTCTAGACCAGCTTCCCCCCTTAATTTGAGATGACGTACTTACCGGTTTTTGTGGATTAATGATCGACTCGAACAGTCAAAACTTTTGCAAAATCCTCGATGCAACGTTGAATAGGCGTACAAAACTTTTTTCGTCGTAATGCCACACTCGTCACGTCACGATTTCCGTAATGGCGGAATAGGGAACTTGGATTGTGTAGAAAACAGAATCACCGGCAACGTGCGCGCTCTCTTCTGCCTAAACCTACAATTACTTAGACAAGTGGTTGGCTCCGATCTGCACCCTCTGGCGACTAATGCATGTGACTGGGTGTGTGTCCTTTCGAGTGTGAATGTCCTGTATGTATGTATGTTCGAGCGAGCACCTGGTATGCCTGGATGCGTGTCTTTTTACGAGAGTGAATGTCCTGTGTGTGTGCGTGTGTGTGTGTATGTCGAGCGAGCACGTGGTATGCCTGGATGCTCGTCTTTTTTCGAATGTGAATGTCCTGTATGTGTGTGTAGGTGCGTGTGTGTTCGAGCGAGCACGTGGTGTACTAGATGCGTGTCTTTTTTGAGTGTGAATGTCCTGTATGTGTGTGTGTGTGTGTGTGTGTGTGTTCGAGCGAACACGTGGTATATGCCTGGGTGCGTGTCTTTTCGAGAGCAAATGTCCTATATGTGTGTGTGTGTGTGTTCAAGCGAGCACGTGGTATGCTTGGGTGTGTGTCTTTTTTCGAGTGTGAATGTCCTGTATGTGTGGGTGTTTGTTCGAGCGAGTATGTGGTGTATCTAGATGCGTGCTTTTTTCGAATGTGAATGTCCTGTATATGTGTGTTCAAGCGAGCACGTGGTATGCCTGGGTGTGTTTTTTCCGAGTGTAAATGTTCTGTATGTGTGTGTGTGTGCTCGAGCGAGCACGTGATGTATCTAGATGCATGTCTTTTTCGAGTGTCAATGTCCTGTATGTGTATCTGTTTGAGCGGGCACGAGGTGTATGGGTGCCTATCTTTTCTTGAGTGCGAATGTCCGGTATGTGCGTGTTTGAGCGAGCACGTGATGTGTCTAGGTGCCTGTCTTTTTTCGAGTGTGAATGTGGTTAAGCGAATACGTGGTGTATCTTGGGTGCATATCTTTTTTCGAGTGTGAATGTCCTGTATGTGTGTGTATGTTCGAGCGAACACGTGGTAATGCCTGGGTACGTGTCTCTTATCGAGTGTGAATGTACTGTAAGTATGTGTATGTAGGGCCAAAAGTCAGTATACATCAATCACAAACATCACATTTTATTTCATCTTAAATATTAATTAATTATTAATTAATATCACATGTTTTATCACAATCCATTTTCAGTCGTTTTTAAATCGATCAATATTAAAATACAATGAGGTAACAAGATAAATTTTAATGAAGTAAAGATCAAACAAATTAATTAGAATCAATTATTCAAAACAAATTAAAGAAGAAAGAAAATTGAACAAAAAATATTTCGGAGAATGCAGGAGTCAATTAGCGTTTTGTCCGCGGCCTCTACCCAGTCGGCGACCACGATACGGGTTTGACATGCGGAAGAGCAAATCGACGACCCGAGCCTGAGCATTCTGAAATGCTTGTTCACGACGCACCCAACGCCGCTGACGGTGAACTGTAAAAAGCATGAATGTTAGTGTGAAAAAGAATGAAAATAAAGAGAGAGACTGATTGGGGTAGTGAAAAAGGGCTAAATGTGTGAAAAAAGAAACATATTGTTAAAAGAGAAGAGTAATTTTGTTGGGCGCTAGAGTGGAGAAAGATAGAAAGATTGCATAAAAAAATAAAAGAAAGACGAGTGAAAAATAAGTTTAGATTCGTGCATCGAAGTTGAGAAAAATATATGAGTCTGGAAAAAGTGAGGAACAGAGATTAAAAGAAACCGATAGAAGAATTTTGTGTAAAAGAATGAAAAACAGAGAGAAGAATAGGTATGTGAGTGAAGAAAACAATTGTTAAGATAGATAGATAGATAGAGAGAGAGAGAGAGAGAGAGAGAGAGAGAGAATGTTTTCATGTGTTGAAAGGGGTGGAAAAGGAATTTTATCAAAAAAAAAAAATTGTAAATTATGAAAACAGAAAATAAAATGAAGATTAAGAGAACAATAATTTATCACTTGTATGCGAGAATGATATGAAAAGTATCATAAAGATAAAGAAATAGAAAAAAAGAGAAAAAACGAAGAGAAAAATTATGAAGATACATAGAGAAAGAGAGGGAGAGAGTGGGATAAAAGAAAGAACAAAAAGCGTACAAGAAAAAGTTTGTATTAGTGTATTAAGGTTTAGAAAAAGCGAAGGGACAAAATTGAAAAAGGATGATAGAAGAATAGATATGTAAATGAAGGAAACAATTATCAAAATAGATAGATAGAAAGAGAGAGAGAGAAAAAGGATTTTTTCATGTGTTAAGAGGGATGAAAAAGAAATTTTCTTCATACCTCGGTCGAAAGTACGCTCTTTCCGCATCAATTTCGATGCAGAAAGGCCGACTTTCTTGCATTGGTAAAACAACTGAATGACGGCGGGAGCAAACACTTTTTCCACGCACAGCTGTATGTGAGGCTCCCGCAACTGTCACCGGTGACAGTTGTCCCTAACCATTTTTTGTCTCTGACGTCAAAGCTGCTCTTTTGTTTACGCTGGTTATTCATAATTTGAAGCATCATATAAATGGACAAAAATCAAAATATCTGTCTGTCAATGAAAATCCACATAATTTATTCGAAAACTGCGTATTTCATGGTGACATAATTAATCATTTTTATTATGCATGTGACCATGGTAAAAATGAAAAAAAAAAATGTACGCATTAATACTATTGATAATTTGCATTTTACGTTTGTTTAATTTAAAAAAAATTATGTTTGTTTAATTCATTTGGATGCTTGTTTAATTTTAAAAATGTTCATGTTTGATAAATTTAAAAAATTTTCTGATTAAATGTTTAATTGTCTACAATTGTTTTTTTTTATTATTTATATATATTTTAATAAAAAAAACTAATGTACGCATTAATATTATTGTTAATTTGCATTTTACGTTTGTTTAATTTAAAACAATTTATGTTTGTTCAATTCAAACAAATTTTGTTTATTTAATTTGAAAAATTTTCATGTTGAATTTTACAAATTTTCATGTTAGTTGAATTAACAAATTTTCACATTTGTTGAATTAAAAAATTTTCATGTTTGTTAAATTTTTAAAAATTTCCGATAGAATGTTTAATTGTCTACATAGGTTTTTTTTAATTTGATGCCTGCCCCCCCGACCAGCAGCACTCGCTTCGCTCGTGCCGCAAATGTCGGGGGCAGGCATCAATTTTTTTTTTGATGCAATACATTTAATATTTTGTCTCCGTACTTTCGACCGGCTATGAAGAAAAATAGTATACACCACACGGGCAGAAGTTTGAGAGCCCTGAACTGCGCGTCAAATGCCCTCGGCTTCGCCTCGGGCATTGTGACGCGCAGTGCAGGAATCTCAACTTTCTGCCCTTGTAGTGTAATATACTATTTGGCCAAATAAAGAAAAAAATTTGTAAATTATGAAAACAGAAAATGAAATGGAGATTAAAAGAACAATAATTAAAGGATAGTATACGAGAATGATAAGAAAAGTAACATAACGAGATAGAGAAATAGAAAAAAAGAGAAGCGAAGAAACGAAATAAAACGAAGAGAAAAATTATGAAAATAGAAAATAAAATGAAGATTAAGAGAACAATAATTTATCACTTGTATGCAAGAATGATATGAAAAGTATCATAAAGATAAAGAAATAGAAAAAAAGAGAAAAAACGAAGAGAAAAATTATGAAGATACATAGAGAAAGAGAGGGAGAGAGTGGGATAAAAGAAAGAACAAAAAGCGTACAAGAAAAAGTTTGTATTAGTGTATTAAGGTTTAGAAAAAGCGAAGGGACAAAATTGAAAAAGGATGATAGAAGAATAGATATGTAAATGAAGGAAACAATTATCAAAATAGATAGATAGAAAGAGAGAGAGAGAGAAAAAGGATTTTTTCATGTGTTAAGAGGGATGAAAAAGAAATTTTGGCCAAATAAAGAAAAAAATTTGTAAATTATGAAAACAGAAAATGAAATGGAGATTAAAAGAACAATAATTAAAGGATAGTATACGAGAATGATAAGAAAAGTAACATAACGATAGAGAAATAGAAAAAAAGAGAAGCGAAGAAACGAAATAAAACGAAGAGAAAAATTATGAAAATAGATAGAGAGGGAGAGGGAGAGAGTGGGATGATTTCGTGTGTCGAGAGGAATGGAAAAAGAATTTCGAGCAGAAAAAAAAATGTAAATTACAAAACTTGAAAGACGAGATGGAAATTAAAAGAGAAAGAGGAAATTAAGAGAAACTGTGGAAAAAGATTGATACCTCTGTCACCGTGCCGTGGCCAAGGCTCGTCGTAGTCAGACCATTGTTCGCCGGCGACTACAGAAGCTGCTGGCTCTTGCTCTTCATTCGGCAGAGCAATTGGCTCTTGTGCTCTTCGATCAACCACAGCTCGGGAGCTGCGAGCTCTCCGGCTCTCTGGCGATTTACAGCTAGAGGAGCCGCTGGCTCTCCGGCTCTTCGTCGATTGACCGCTGGCTCTCCGGCTCTTTGTTGATTGACCGCTGGCTCTCCGGCTCTTCGTTGATTGACCGCTGGCTCTCCGGCTCTTCGTTGATTGACCGCTGGCTCTCCGGCTCTTTGTCGACTGACTGCTGGAGGAGCCGCTGGCTCTCCAGCTCCCTGCAGGCCCGCAGCTTCTCTTCGAGCCCTTGGAATCCTCGCTGTTGGCCCTCCACCTCTTTGAGGTTCTGCGGCGAATAGCTGGTTCAGGTCAACTGGAGCAGGTTGCACTTGATGCAGATTTTGCTGCTGCTCTGCTGGAAATGTAAGATGAAAGCGAATGAGTGAATGTGTGAATGAGTGAGAGAGTGTGTGAGTGAGTGAATATGTGAATGAATGAATGAGACAATGTGTGAGTGAGTGAATGTGAGAATGAGTGAGTGAGTGAATGTGAGAATGAGGCAGTGAGAGTGAGGGAGTGTTGAGTGAATGTGTGTGCATGCGTGTATGAATAAAATATGAATTTAACCTAAAGATGGAGAGAGAGAAAGGGGAAGAAAGAGAGAGAATGAGTGAGTGAATGTGTGTGCATGCATGTATGAATAAAAATATAAATTTAACCTAAAGATAGAGAGAGAGAAAGGGGAAGAAAGAGAGAGAATGCGTGAGTGAATGTGTGTGCATGCGTGTATGAATAAAAATATAAATTTAACCTAAAGATGGAGTGAGAGAGAGAGAATGAGTGAGTGAATGTGTGTGCATGCATGTATGGAAAAATATAAATTTAACCTAAAGATGGAGAGAGAGAGAGAGAGAGAGAATGAGTGAGTGAATGTGTGTGTGCATGCATGTATGAATAAAAATATAAATTTAACCTAAAAATGGAGAGAGAGAAAGGGGAAGAAAGAGAGAATGAGTGTGGGAATGTAAGAATGAGTGAGTGAATGTGTGTGCATGCGTATATGACTAAAAAAATAAATTGAACCTAAAGATGAAGAGAGAGAGAAAGGGAAAGAAAGAGAGAGAGAATGAGCGAGGGAATTTAAGAATGAGTGAGTCAATGTGTGTGCATGCGTGTATGAATAAAAATATAAATTCAACCTAAAGATGAAAAGAGAGAAAGGGGAAGAAAGAGAGAGAGAGAGAGAGAGAGAGAGAGAGAGAGAGAGAGAGAGAGAGAGAATGAGTGAGTGAATGTGTGTGTGCATGCATGTATGAATAAAAATATAAATTGAAAAGAGAGAAAGGGGAAGAAAGAGAGAGAGAGAGAGAGAGAGAGGAGAGAGAGAGAGAGAGAGAGAGGAGAGAATAACCTAAAAATGGAGAGAGAGAAAGGGGAAGAAAGAGAGAATGAGTGTGGGAATGTAAGAATGAGTGAGTGAATGTGTGTGCATGCGTGTATGACTAAAAAAATAAATTTAACCTAAAGATGAAGAGAGAGAGAAAGGGAAAGAAAGAGAGAGAGAATGAGCGAGGGAATTTAAGAATGAGTGAGTGAATGTGTGTGCATGCGTGTATGAATAAAAATATAAATTCAACCTAAAGATGAAAAGAGAGAAAGGGAAAGAAAGAGAGAGAGAGCGAGAGACAGAGAGAGAGAGAGAGAGAGAGAGAGAGAGAGAGAGAGAGAGAGAGAGATTTTAAAAAAACACTTCAGCCATACCCCGTCGACCATGCTTTACAAATAAACGAGGGGATAACCGAAGTGGTCACTTACCATTTTCTGCTACAATCACTGCCGCTGGTTGGACCGCTGCATCCTGCTCGACGGCATCAATCGCTTCGAGTTCTGAAAAAGAAAAAAATACACATTACGTACCGCTCAGTTCAACAATTGTAATAAAGTATAGGACAATCATTTTTACAATCATTTTTACACTGCTAATATATTGAAATGGCAAAGTTGACATTTTGATGTTAATTCATATTTCATAGAATCAACGTCATATTGAGAACTCTGCCAGCTCAAAACATCAGCGGTACAAAAAAATTAAAAAGTCCAGTATCTTGTCATTGTGCTACACCGTTTATTCCAAACCAAATAAACTGAACGATACCGTGTATCGCTCGATTTGCTTGGAATAATCAATGCAATACAATGAGATACTGGACATTTTTTAACCAATTTTATATTGGGAACTCGACCGTTTTCACGCGCTCGCCTGTTTATGGTCATGTTTGCGCGCATTTTTCACCTATTTTTCAGTATTTTAACGAAAAATGAAGATTGATATTCTGTAGCTGAACATTTTTACTTTCCAAGTCCGTTTAAGGTAATATCTATCTATCGATAAGAGTGTCCAGAGATTTATGCAAAAATAGAAGGAATACCTGTAACGGTTTTAATAGATTCAGGCTCGAGAGTTACAACAATTTCTGAGGAATTTTATATAGAAAATAAAAAGATTTTGGAGAATTGTCCACTTTTGCCTGTTACGGGAGTGACGGTGAAAGGAGCGATAAAAGGCAAAATGACGAAAGTAAAAAATCAAATTATGGCAAGTACAGAGATTGGAAAAATAAAAACTTTCATTAAATTTCTGATAGTGCCTGGCTTAATTAGGGACGTGTTGTTTGGAGTTGATTCCTTGCAACCATTAAAAAGCTTGATTGATTTAGAGGAAATGTCTCTTCAGGTTAAATATAACAATATTGTTGATGTTGTGCCCACGATAGGGGCTTGTGAGAAAGAGAAAATAGTAGGAGTTATTAATAAAGAAGAAATAGAAGTTGAGAAGGAGATTTTTATTGAAACAGAAGAAACAGAAGAAGAAGAAGAAGAAGGAGATATTGAAGAAGAATTTAAAGAAGAAAATTTTGAAGAGACAGTGCAGAAAAGAGAAGAGATTTTTAAGCCAGAGCGAGTTACAGGTTTTGAAAAAGAAAATAGAATAGAAATTTTTGAGCCAGTCCAAAATTTGATTTTTGAAGAGAAAAACATTGAAGAGATAACATTAGAAGAAATAGACGAAATTGTTGATCAGACAGAACTCTCAGAAAAAGAAAAAGAAATTCATCGACAGGTTATTTGGAATAGGAAGGACGTTTTTCGCAAAAATACGGGTAGAATCTCCGTTTATGAACATCAATTAGATATTACAACAGATACGCCGATCGTTGCACACGCTTATGAGGTACCTTTAATGCATCGCGAAAAAGTCGATAAAGAAATTGAGAAATTATTAGAATATGGTATAATTCAGAGATCAAATAGTCCGTGGATAAATCCGATAATACCAGTTATAAAGAAAGATGGAACCGTTAGACTATGTTTAGACGCGAGGAAATTAAATCAAGTAATGGCAAATGACCACGAATCTGTTCCTAACATGGAGGAAATTTTTCAAAAATGCCATTCGGCTAAAGTCATGACAACATTAGATCTCACAAATAGTTTTTGGCAGATTCCGCTTCATCCCAACTCTATGAAATACACCGCGTTTCGATACAGGGGAAAAGTTTATGAATTTACTGTAACACCTTTCGGTTTAAAAACTAGTACAGCTGCCTTATTAAGAGCGCTTGACATAATTTTACACGGTCTGGGAGATCACGTCATTAATTTTGTCGATGATTTATTGTGCATATCCTCAAATTTCGAGGAACATATGAGACATTTGGACGAACTCCTAGAACGTTTGCAGCAACACGGAATGACCATTAAGTTAAAAAAGGCTAAATTCTTTAGAAAAGAAGTAGAATTTTTGGGTCACATCTTAACAACAAAGGGAATAAAGCCACAACCAGAAAAAATTCAAGCTATTCACGATTTTCCCGCGCCAAGAAATTTAAAACAATTGAGAGGTTTTCTGGGGTTGATTAATTATTACACAAAATTTACGAAAAAACATGCGGAGGAAACAATCCCGCTATTAAAATTATTGAGAAAAGAAACGAAATGGCGTTGGGATACAGAGGAAAAAGAAGCTTTTCAAAAGATAAAAGATTTATTTGTCGAAGACGTTCTTTTAAAACATCCTGATCCTTTGAAAGGATATATTTTACAAACAGATGCAAGTAGCTATGCTTTGGGGGGCACTTTGGCTCAGAAAGATGAAAATGGCAATTTAGGAGTAATAATGTTCGCGAGTAGGACGCTTAAGGGACCCGAGTTAGCCTATACAACGACAGAAAAAGAGTTGCTCGCTGTAGTTTGGACGTTGAAAAAATTCAGGACATATCTATTGGGAGCAAAAATCGAGGTGTGGACCGATCATAAGGCTATAACATTTTTGAAGAATTGCCAATTATTAAACGAGCGTTTAACGAGATGGATTTTGGCTATCCAAGATTATAATATCGAATTTGAATTTTGTCCGGGAGCGAGAAACGTAGTGGCCGATGTTTTAAGTAGATTAAATCCACCAGATACGGGAGGTAGACAAGGAAAGGAAATAGTGATAGGAACGATGCTCGCATTTAAGCCATCGATGGGATTAGAACAGAGGATGAGACAAATAGGAATTTGGCAAATGAGAGATGACAGGATAAGAGAAATAAGGGAAAGGATACAGAACGAACAAGACAATAGATTTCAAATTAAAAATAATATTTTATTAAAAGCAGTAAGTCCCGATTGTTGGAAGGTAGTCATGCCTCTAGAGATTCTCGAACTCCTAGTATCTGAAACACATAAAATGTATGGTCACGTGGGGGCTAAAAAAGTTTGGAAAGTTATTAGAGAAGATTTTACTTACCCGAGATTATATCACGCTGTTAGACGAATTTTAGCTTCCTGCGACTCCTGTCAAAGGAATAAAGTCCCAAACCAGCATTCATACGCGGCTCAACAAAACATAGTTCCCGAGGGACCGGGCGATTTAGTTTCAATAGATTTTTTTGGTCCATTACCTGTTACTAATGGAGGAATGAAACATATTCTCGTAACTATAGACGCATTTTCGAAATTTGTAGTTCTATACCCGCTTAGAGTGGCTACCGCGCAGTCTACAATCAATAAAATTTTCAACCATTACATTCCAGAACACGGGAAACCAAGAAAATTACAATTCGACCATGGGACCCAATTTACATCGCGATTGTGGCTAGAGAAATTAGAAAGTGAAGGGATACAGGCTATTTTTTCATCCATAAGACATCCTCAAGGGAATATAGTTGAGCGAGTCAATAGAGAGATAGGAAGATTTTTTAGGACATTTTTGACTGATAAACACACTGATTGGTTGCAATGGGTAAAAGTAATAGAAGATTGTATGAACGAAACACACCACGAGACGACTGAAATGACGCCAATTGAAATTCAGAAAAATATAAAGCCTGTAAGGATATGGAAAAATTGGTTAAAAATCGAAAAAGAAGAGGATTTAAATGAGGAAGAAGGGATAGAAGCAAAATTAATGCTTGCTAGGAACAGGATAGAAAGAAAAGGGAGAGAAAGAGCGCAAAAATTCAACCAAAAACATAAATTAATTCAATTTCAAGAAGGAGACTTAGTGCTAGCCAAAGCGTGCAACGTAAGCGACCCAATTAATAAAAAAATGGCTAAATTTTTCTCTATTTATGAGGGGCCGTATCGAATTAAAAAACAAATAGCCACCGCAACTTATATTTTAGAGAATCCTGATACAGAAGTCGAGAGAGGCATGTATCATGCCGCAAATTTAAAAAAATACAAAATTTAAGAAAAAAAAGTTGAATAACTAATAAAAATACGAAGTTATTATTTTATTTTTATTACAACTTTCACTAACGACTACACAACAAACGATTTCAATAAAAAGATTTGAATTTTATTTATTATTTTATTATTTTCTACCATAAAAATCATACTTACCTATACATACCGACGATATCCGTACTAACGCTACGGGACCTAATAAAACACATAAAAATGAAGAAAAAACACAAAAAAAAGATATAAAATCGAAAAACAAACAAAAAACTACTTCATTATACTAAATTTGATTACGAATTACATTTTTGAATTCGAAAAACGCGTTTACGACAATAAAAATATCAATAGTTTAGGAAAAAATAGCCAGAATAGTCAATAAAAACAATTATTATTGTTGTTTTCAATAATTTACTAAAAAAAAAAAAAGAGCGTTAGAGACGAAGAAAAAGCTAGAAAACATAAAACAAGAGCGGAATATGGAAAGGTGGCTAAGTTCACGAGGGTGTCGAAAAAATTAGTTCGAGAAAAATCCGTCAAGAGCAGGTGGCGCTACAACCTAGCCGAAATTTACGAAAAACACGTTTCCGATAATAAAATTATTAATATTTAAAAAGTTATTAAAAATTCGTTCGAAAAATACGAAATTGTTATTACGCAAGTACACGAAAATCCAATAAAAATATTGGCGATAGTAAAAATGTTGATATTTCCCGAAATATCGCGAAAAATTGCTGAGGAGCGTCATTATTATTATCTAATTAATTGATTTATTGTTTAAAAACGCGTCAGGAACCGATTATTAGCTGAAAAACATAAAAAATAGCTGAAAAATATGCATAAGGTGAGAATACGAGAAAGTCCGAAAAATAGTTCCAAAAAAATCCGCTAACAGTAGGTGGAGCTTCAGTACGGCCGAACTTCAGAAGTTCGGGTGCCGGCAAGTGGAGCCGGTAAGCGTGGGTGGAGACGCCATGACATTTTTACGTCACAACAAAAAGAACGTTCGAGAAGAAAACGTTGCGCGTACGTTCGGCCACAACAAGTGTTTTTTATTAACAAAGAACGAGAGTTTTAAGTGAAATCATTAAACAATAGGATTCAGGTGTTTTCAGGAAACAAAATTAGGTAAGGATATGAGGCAATAGCATGCGAATAAAAAAGAGAATACAAAACAATGGAATTAACAAAGTAGATATTTAATACAGGCTAAACATGGACGCGTCAACGCAAACAGACGTAGAAAAGAAAAATTTCTCACAACAAACGGGGGAAGAGGAAGGAAAATGGGAAGAGCAACTCCAAATTAATAATATTTCGCTCAAAAAAGGGATTGAAGAATCGCCAACAGTCAAATACGAGACGAAGAAGAACAATCACCTGTCAAAGAAAAAAAACCAAAATAAATCGACACAAAAAGACGTTGAAAAAAAAGAAAAAGGAATTCAAACGACGTGGATCATAAACAAAATCGACATGGATGAAACGAAAACTTCTGCGAGGACGAATGTGTTGTCGTTATTGGCAAGAACGCACTTTTTCAAAAAAATGCATCAGGAATTTACTACTCCTCCAGCTGTATCACCAATACACGACGAAATCGAAGAGAATTCCACATGTAAAATTGGAGAAGATAAACAAGATTGGAGCAATTGGAAGAGCGGAGAGTTTTCTTGGAACATCGAAAACGTTCCTCAAAATATTTTGAGAGAAAAAGAAAACAAGAAAAGAGAAATAAGTGAAGAAGGAGCTGTAAAGGAATTACAGAAAAAGAAAATAAAACGCGAGCAGAAAAATCAAGAGGAAACAAAGAATACGAAAGAAAAAACGAAAGAAAAACAAGTTTCTACGGTACAACAAAAAGATTTGGATACTCTGACGGGTATGAATTGGCTCAACGACGAAATAATCAATCAATATTTCGATTTAATTGGAAAAAGAGGAAACCTTCAACAATCAAAATATCCGAAGGTATACTCTTTTAATTCTTTTTTCTTTCCTCGCCTACACGTAAACGGGTATGAGGCCATCAAAAGATGGACGAAACGAACAAACATTTTCGAGTATGACCGGATCATCGTTCCAATTCACCTGGGGAATCATTGGTGTCTCGGGACCATAAATCTCACAACGAAAACGATTTCATACTTCGATAGTCTGATGGGAGAAAACAGGCAATACATGGAGACTCTATTGGATTATTTGACAGCGGAAGCGAAACAAAAAGGAGCAAAACCAATAATAAAAAAAGAATGGACTCTGATCACTCGAAGGGATACTCCAAGACAATTGAACGGCTACGACTGCGGTGTATTTGCGTGTCTTTTCGCGAAGTACGAGTCTGCAAATCGGGAGATTGACTTTAATCAAGAAAAAATCCCACAGATGCGAAAAAAAATAACCCAGGAACTTCTGTCAGGAGAATTAATTGATTGAACTATATTTATATTTTTTTTTTAATTAATTTTTTTTTTTTCTTTTCGAAGAAAAATATATTTTTTATATATAGACAATTGACGTCTCTCAAATTTACGAGAGCAAAAAAAAAATGAATTTGAGAAACAACTCGAAAAAATTAATTAAAATATGAATATTTCGAGGCTAGAGATCGATATCTCAGATATTTTATTTATATTTTCGTATAAAATATTTGATATATTTAATATCTAAGAAAAAGAAGGAAAAAGAAACTGTGTTTCTTACGATTTATATTTACTTTATTATTTTTTTAATGACAAGAAATCAATTGTAAAAATAAATGTCATTTTTATTTAACAATGTATCCTGCGTACTTTTATCCTTACCTAAAAATAAAAAGAAAAATGAGAAAAAGAAAATAACAAAAAAATAATTAATAAATGAGAAAAATTAGGAGAAAAAATACTTACATTATTCTAGAAATGTCCTGGAAACGTTCGAGCTGAAAAATTAGAAAGAAAATTATAAGAAATAGAAAAAAATAAGATATAAAATAAGAAAAATTACTTACCTGCGTATTATTTAAGCACCCGGTGCTGAAAAACATAAAGATAAAGAAAGGAGAGGAAAAAGGGGATAAAATTGAGAAAAAGAAGAATGGAAGAATGAACGAATGTGTGAAAGGGTTTAAGGAGTTTTAAGGGGGTTGTAAGAACGGATGGATGAAAAATTGAAAGGGGGGAAAGTTAAGGGGATGAGACGAGGAAATTAAGGTGAATATATGAAAATAATTAATTAAGGGGACGAAAAATGAAAAAAAATCGAAACAAAAATTGAAAAATGAATAAATAAATGAAAAGAAAACGAAGAAAATAAGAGAGGGGAGAAAAATGAAGTAGAAACATGCAAAATAAAGATTAAGAGACGAAAAATGGAGTGGGGATAGAAAAATGACTCTAAGGGGTGAAAAATAAGAAGTGGGGATATAAAACAATAAGTGGGGAGAAATGGACGAATAAAAAACATGAAAGAGGGGGAAACGAAAAAGTGGGGATAACGACGGGTATAAAGATCGGAGCAGCGGGCACCGAAGCATCATTTCGGCCACAGTCAAGCTGCTAGCAACATCGGGAGCTCTTACCAGCCATCTAAAGTGACATCGGGAGCTCAACCTTGTTCTTTGGAACTACATCGATATCAACGAGACCTATAGCTGCAACATGAAAACTCTTGTCGTACCAGGGGTTCCTCAACCTTCTCCGTGGCCTGCATCGTGGACGGGGCTATACGAGTGCGTTGTCGTGGGATTCAACAACCCTACGAATTTTACTTATACAACCGCTCTTAAATATAAAGAGCTGTGTGCTTTTGAGGAACAATTGTCGGAGGATCTGGCTAAAAAACGGGGTGGTCCACCTACTCTACACAGCATCAGCGGTCTATACGCTATCGATAATCGGCATAGCGCGGTCCGAGTAAAATTAATCAAAATCGAAGACGGAGAGGCTACCGTCGAACTTATCGACCGGGGTATAACATCAAGGCATTCATTATCGGATCTGGAGCGTCTTCCTCACGAGTATGTCGAGGTTCCAAAATTCTCTACAAAGGCTTTCTTGTCTGACATCAAACCATTTCTGGGTCAACGCTGGGAGCAAATATGCTGCCAATATTACCAACGGGCATTGGAGAACAGAAAAGTCTACATCCAGATCATCGGGGAGCATCCTACTATCGAAGGACACGAAGTCCGATTATTTTGTCACGATAATAATACAAATATGGCATCGAGACTCATTTCTGAGGGATACGCTAGAAAGGGGGAGTATGAATACTGCCTCATCAACGACATAAGATGGGTAGCACCAGAAGAAATGGAAGAACTTCTCGAGGAGGAAGAAGCAGCTGGCAACATGGATGCCGATCGTGAAGAGCAAAATCTACGAGAACATCATGAATCGCTGCAAAATCATCAAAATTATTCAGCTTCGAGAGGACGATAGTAATCATCATCGCATCATAACCACGATCATCCTCAAGCCATCGTATCCTTTATAAATCCCTACTCCAATTTTTGAATTTTTAAATTTTTGAATTTTTAAATTTTGAATTTAAATTTAGAGAACAAAAAAGATCAAGTTCCTAGATTTTTTTGTTCTGGGGGGCATTTGAAACGAAACACTCACTTTCGACCGAATAACTATCCCGAACGCGAGCGAGTACGACGCGACGGCGCGATCGCCGACATTTTTCGCCCGACAACAACAATGACGCGCGCGTTCGTCCCGGCGGCGGCCATCTTGGGCATCGGCAACGAAAAGCCGAGATTACCGACGCGAGCGTTACCGACGCCGCCAAGCGTCGAAAAAATCAAATAAATTATTCTTTTCATTTTTCTTATTTCTTTCGATTAAAATATCTTTCATTAACGCAATTAGGCTTAAAATTTCGGAAAAAAATCAAAGAATCAAAACGAAATAAGCGCGATTTATAATTCTTCCGAAAATTCTCAAAATTTTAAATAAACAAAAATGCGTATTACGGCGCATGCGCAATGACCGACTCGAGAAGAAAACTCGTAATAATTTTATTGTTTTTAAAATTGTTCAATTGTTTATTAATGTGAAAAATACTTCAATAATCGATGAAATAATAATAATTGGAGATTATTGGTGCAAAAAGAACAACAAACAAAGCTGAAAAACATAAAAAACGGATTTTCGCGCATCCAAGGAGGCGAGAGTGGGGGTAGTGCCGAGCGAATGTGAGAGCGTGAATGAGTAGTGGGGAGCGTGCTAAGCGAATGAAAAAATAGAACATGCGCAGTATAGGGTTTGAGATTAAAATTAAGCGGCGCATCGAAAGCGAGGGAAAAATGGGGTATAAAAGTCGCTGCGCGACCGCTCTTAGGGGGCAGTTCCTCTGACTTCTCAGACTGACTCGGACCTACTAAGAGCTTTAGACTCTCTCTCCCTGGTTCTGGCAAAGCATAAAACCTTTCTTCCTAATTCCTTTGATGCCTGGGGTATCGGAGCGATCCGGCGACGCTTCAATCCCATAGCCCAGGGTCACACCTATATTTCCTCTTCCGAAGTTTTTGATGCACGGGGTATCGGAGCGATCCGGCGACGCTTCAATCCCATAGCCCGTGGTCATAAATTTACCTAACCTCGTAGATGCTCAGGGTATCGGAGCGATTCGGTGACGTTTCAATCCCATAGCCTGTGGTCTGCATCCTTACCTGTGTGGCGGAGGGGTATCGGCGACATTCGGCGACGTTTAGAGCCCATAGCCTGACTCACGCTTTCCTTATATTTTTTTTTACCTCTTTTCTTTATGCTTGCCAGAAACAGGGAAGAATTATTTTATTGATTAAATTAAATATTTTTATTAAATTCAAGTTTGATTAAAATTATCCGAGTTAGTCCAAAGTCTTATTTATCATTGAAATTGTTAATCCAAGAGGCTGCGGTAAGAAATAAAGTTTATATAGAATCAATAATCATCAAAATTGTAAAACAATTTCACTCTTGGATTAAGAATAATAAAAATTCAATTAAACAAATATTGAGAGGAAATAAAGCAAAATTTTATCTCAATAATCCAAAAGGCAGCGGTAAGATTTTTACTTATAAAAATTATAAAATTATCCAAATTATTATTATATCGAATCAAATTCACTTTTGGATTATTGATTTGCGTGGTATAAGCAAATAAAATAGAAAAAAAGCATTAAAAGCGAGACATTCCAGGACATTTTTATTTTCAAATTAGAAACATTTTTTTTTTCTTATTCTAAAGCGTGCGGAAATAATGAACGCGACTAAAAATTAAAATAAAGCGTGCGGAAATAATAAATGCGAAACATAGAAGGAATAAACAAAAATGATTTATTGTTAAGCGAATAAAAATTACAATTTTGTCGAGATGAAAAATCCTTGATTTTTCATACAGTAACCGCACTGTTTTATTGTTTTATACGAGTTTCCTTGCTCGTTTGAAACTATTAAACATCGCGAACAGATAAAAATAAAAATAAAAATAAAAATAAAAATAAAAATAAAAATCTTTTGAATCCACATTTCAGGACGCGACGCGAAACGCGAAATACTCAGACAAACTCTTGTAAATTTTAATTTAAATAGAATAAAATCTCTTGTCATTTATTTTTCAAAATACACATCCGTCTTTCTCACGCTTCTTTCATACCCGCTCCTAATTTTTTTAGAAGCTCGAACCGACGCGTAGCGGCTTATATCGGTCGGTAAAAGCGTAACGTTACAACATATTAAACGTCAGAAAAGTTATTCAAGTGCCACAAATATTGAAAAGCGTTTTTATTACCCAGCTGCGATAAATATGTAGGTTAACCTATAACTTGGAGTCAGAAATTTCATTCCGGGAACCCGCAATTATTGTATATATGTAATGATTTATTGATGAATTCGAATAAAAAATCATAATAAATGTGTGCTGATTGGATTTATTGTGTCATATTTTTCTTTACTCAATTCGGTCGTGCCCTTTGGTCCATTTATTTCCGCATCGATACGCAGTGTACGAATGCCAAGTTTCACCAGTTTGTTGGAAAATGTGTTTGCTGTGCATTTATACTTCTCCGCTTCCACTGCGGCAACATAAGTTGAAAGATTTGTTACAAAAAGTCTTTATAGTTGCTCGCTAATTGACAGAATTAAAATGTTTCTCATTGTGACCTAATGGATACACCCGAATTTTAAGAAATGTTTTGGGATCAGTGTATGCTAAGTTATTCAGTTTTCGCTCAGGTTGTGTATAATGAATTCAAAAAGTTGTTTTGAAAAGTCTTCGGGTGCATTTTTTCTGATAGTATCAGAATTGGTATCGGTGAGATGGAGCGAGCATCTACAAAGTTTCACAACTTTATAAAGCGATGTGTACGTTGAGAGTCTTTCCACTTTTCATCTCTTATTGTAGCATTATTGGTTGATAAATTCATAATAAAAAGTCTATGGCTGCTTACTTTTCGATGCGCTCAAAATTTTATCTGCGAATAGCCACAGAAACAACAGAAAATTACTGAATTTCGTTCGACCCAATGTGCACAATATTCGTTCACTTTCCTTTTCTACATGTGTCATAATGAATCCGAAAAGAAGATTTCAGGAAGTCATCGGGTACTTTTTCTTCAGTAGGATCAAAATTTGTATCATTGGTATGCAGCGGATACCTATAAACTTTGGAATTTCTGTGAAGCGACATGTGTACCAAGTATTTCCACTCTTGGGCTCCAAAACTGTGACATATGAATTGGAAATCTTGTCATAAAAGTCTTCAGCGGCTTGTTCTTGAACAGTAGGATCTAAATTGCTGTCTTTGAAACCCCATCAATGCCTGAAAAAGTTTTGAATTCTGTTGGACTTGAAGTACGCTGTGGTTTTTGCTTTTCCTCTTTAGTACTGGCATGAAGAATTGAAAAAAGTTGTTTCAAATGGTTTTCTGCTGTCTTAATTCTATTAGCATCAAAAACTAGATAATTGGAATGCAGCGGACACCTGCAAACTTCGGAAATTTTTTGCGACAAAGAATTGTCATAGATTTTAACTTTTTCTTTCTAATTTTAGCATTATGGATTGAAAAATTTATTATAAAAAGTCTTCCGCTGCTCATTTTTGGATAAAATCAGAATTTTTGTCTCAGAAATCTTGAGAAAAATGCATAAGAAACTTTGAAATTTTGTTGGGTCTAAAGTGCACTATGCTTTACTCTTTTTTACTTTACTTTTCTCATAATATATTGCAAAAAATTATTTCAGAAAGTCTTTGGATGCTCTGTTTCTGATGGTATCAAATTTCGATTCATTTTGGAATACAGCGGATCCTTAAAAACTTGGACATTTCTGTGAAGCGGCTTGTGTGCCAAGTATTTCCACTTTCTGGCTCCGACTATGGCATATGAATTGAAAAATTTGTTACAAAAGTATTCGGCTACTCATTTCCATTGAGTTAGAAGTGCGCTGTATTTTTTTCGCTCTCCCTCTTTAGTTCTGGCATATTAAATTCAAAAAGTAGTTTTGAAAAGTCTTCCGCTGCTTTTTTTTGTGAGTATCAAAATGTAGATAATTGGAATGCAGCGGATACCTGCAAACTTTGTCAATTTCATGAAGAAACATGTGTGCTATTTGTAAGTATTTCCACTTTTCATCATTGATGGTAGTATTATGATATTCAAATATGGTCACAAATAGTCATCGGAAGAACATTTTTGGATAGAATACAAATTTCCGGTTTCAGAACACGATGAATACATTAAAATGTTTCCAATTTTGTTAGATCGAGTGAACATTATGTTTCTTCACCCTTCAAACTCTATTTTGGCAAAATGAATGAAAAAATCTGTTGCAGCAAGTCGTCGGAGGCTCTTTTTCTGAAAGTATCAAAATATGTATCATCGGAATGCAGCAGATGGATATGAACTTTGAAAATTTTGTAAAGCGACATGTGCAAAATTTCCGTACATGTGTTCCATATTTGGCTACGATTCGGCATAATAAGTTGAAACATTTTTTGTGTTCAACAAAAAAAAAGTTCCTTCCATGGTCGCCATGGTTCTGATAGCATTGAGATTTGAGCAAGACTAAAGCAACTGATACAACTGTCCTCAATTGACAGTTTTGATAACTTATTTTAATTTCTAATGCAGGATTCTGGTTTGAATTTGTCCGCATTGCCTAACATGTTGTTTCGAAGTACCCATAAAATGCTGCTATAACTCTCTGAAATTCAACGAGAATATGAGAAAAACTGACACCTCTTATTCTCATGGTATTCCTTCAAAGGTAATAAAGAATATCAAGACTTTACCTCGTTATTGTTAAAAAGTGAAATTATTTTTTTTATAATTTCGTGAAAAAAAGAGTTTTTATCCTTAACCCTTTAACGGCCACACCTATTTCTGAACGGCTTCAAATTATTCCCTCTGGTAGTATAGCTGAAAAAGGGTAGACCATGAATGTTCAACCATAATTTTATCGATAAGGGCCTGGGAAATAGTGTTTTCGAACTGTAGGAAATTTCCTGCATGAACGGTTTTACACTCTTAGTTCGAACTATTATTCGAATTCAATCACGAATCTTCAAAGCTCAGTGTGTCTAGTCAAGCTTCGTTTATCCAATTCCATAAGAAAATATTTCGAGAATGTCTATTTTTTTACTTTTTCGATCGAAAACGGACAGCAGATGCCAAGCATCGTATATTTTCACGGCTACATTATCGCTATATTGAAATAATTCATATGTTTACGTTTGAATTTCAAGCTGTCCTGGCACCTGGAGCTCTGTCTAGCTCCAGGCTAGCATGGATTGACAACACTGCAAACTAATTCGTCCGCTATAACGTCTTCATGTTTTTACAGGCGAGGTGAAAGTAGACGTAGCAAATTTGCTACAATGGCAGCTAAAGGGTTAAATTGTATGTTAAAAGCCGAAATTCATATCTCGCCTAAAAATCGAGAATCTTCCGTGCTTTTCCATCTTAAAAGGGCAAAATTAACTAAAGTTGCGGGAAAAAACTCCCAATCTTTCTGGAGTCAAGCCAAAGAAACGTTTTTTCATTTACAATTTCGTGAAAAAACGAGTTTTTATAATGAAATTGGATGTTACTAGCTGAAATTCGTATCTCGCTTAAAAATCGAGAATCTTCCGTGCTTTTCCATCTCAAAGGGGCAAAATTAACTAAAGTTGCAGGAAAAAACTCCCAATCTTTCTGAAGACAAGCCAAAGTAACGTTTTTTCATTTACAATTTCGTGAAAAAACGAGTTTTTATAATGAAATTGGATGTTACAAGCTGAAATTCGTATCTCGGCTGAAAATCGAGATTCTCCCATGCTTTTCCGTCTTAAAGGGGCAAAAGAAACTGAAGTTGCAGGGAAAAAATCCCAATCGCCCTGAAAACAAGCTAAGGTAACGTTTTTTTAATAAAAATATCGTGAAAAAACGAGTTTTCATAATGAAATTGGATGTTAGAAACTGAAATTCATATCTCGGCTGAGAATCGAAATTTTACCATGCTTTTCCGTCTCAAAGAGACAAAAGAAACTACTGTTGCAGGAAAAAAATCCCAATCACCCTGGAGATAAGCCAAGATAACGTTTTTCCATTTATCATTTTTATTTTTCAACGTAGCATGTTGACTTGAATTTCATCGATAACCCCAGTCGTTACGCGTATTAACTTTCAGAGACGGTCCAACAACGGATGAATTAGCAACGAATTTGCAAGAGGTGAGATGTAGTTTAGGCCTCTTGGGGATACCATGTTAATAAAAAAACGCACCTGGAACTCTACCCCTGTGTGGTGCAAAAAAAAGTTCGCAATATACAATTTTTACATTGGGCATGTCTGTACCATGAGCCTAGAATCTTTAAAAATGTACTAACGAAATAACCCATAAAAATTTAAAACAAAATCTTATAATTATCAAAAAAAGATTGCGGAATTTTTGAGAAAAAAGCCGTGATATCAAACCTAAAAATTCCCCTAGGGAAAAAAAGGTCGGGACAAGTACATTGATGTCCCCTTGTTTCCTGATGATATCAAAAAAGTGTGAAAAAAATTCCATCAAAAAATCATGAATCTTACTGAAAATGATTTCATCACAATTGAAAAAAAAATTCACAAATCAGCAAAAAACATTATTAAAAAAAAAATAATAATAATAAATCTGTAATTATTTTTGAAAGTGAAAAAAAATTCAAATAAAACGTGAGAAAATCTTAAATACACCATTCGAGAACATTGCAGACGTAAATAACCAAAAAATTTTGTTTGAAAACATTTTAAAAACTGATGCCCCATTCTTCTCATCTTAGTAAAAAGGAGGAGTGACTAAATTAATTGGAATAGTTCCCATGTAAGTTACGTACAGAATTAAAATTTACGATATCATTTCGAGGCCAAGTATTTATTGGTAATTCGGAATATTCATTCCTATGGGATGCATAAAGAACTTGAAACAGTTCTACTAATAAATCAAAAAAGTTACCAAACTACGTGCAGTACCAAAATTCATGATATCAACTCGAGGCCAAGTATTTATTAATAATTCGGAGTATTTATTCCTACGGGACGCATCAGAAAGTTGAAAAAGTTCTGAAGAATTTTTTGTAAAATGCCTAATCCAAAAAAATCACGTCAAAGGGGAAGTCATTCGTTACTTTATGGTGGTAGAGACTCATAAGAAAATCGATTCGTCTCCGACTTTAATGATCCCCTGATATCATTCACAACATTCGACGTCGATTGGATCGGTACAAATTATGTTTAAATACGTGTTAAAAGTACTTGTCCGGCCCATCACTTTTTATTCAAATTGCTCATTCAAATCAAAATCAGGGCTCTTGGAATCAGGGGAATAAAAATCAGGGAATTGAGAAAAATACCTTCAGGTATTTCGACTTAATTGCATCTAATTGTAAAAATTCGTAATGGAACTTTCCTGTAATATACAAGGGATTTTATTGTGCATCCATGAAAAAATGTACTTCACACAATAAAAATTTCTAACCATCTAGGATAACCCCGCAGATTATATTGCAATGACGACATTTTTTACTCCTCATTTCTTTCAGCGGGCAATTCTATTCGGTATAAGAACCAACCAATACTATTGCTGAGAACATTAAACTGATGATACGTTGCATTCCAAGAAATTTTCGAGTTGATTTACGGACACAATTTGATGACGCGGTCGCGGCTGGTATTACTATTCCATCAAATTAACACATGGATCAACTTTCTTGATTTAGATTTGAATAAAAAGTGATGGGCCGGACAAGTACTTTTAACACGTATTTAAACATAATTTGTACCGATCCAATCGACGTCGAATGTTGTGAATGATATCAGGGGATCATTAAAGTCGGAGACGAATCGATTTTCTTATGAGTCTCTACCACCATAAAGTAACGAATGACTTCCCCTTTGACGTGATTTTTTTGGATTAGGCATTTTACAAAAAATTCTTCAGAACTTTTTCAACTTTCTGATGCGTCCCGTAGGAATAAATACTCCGAATTATTAATAAATACTTGGCCTCGAGTTGATATCATGAATTTTGGTACTGCACGTAGTTTGGTAACTTTTTTGATTTATTAGTAGAACTGTTTCAAGTTCTTTATGCATCCCATAGGAATGAATATTCCGAATTACCAATAAATACTTGGCCTCGAAATGATATCGTAAATTTTAATTCTGTACGTAACTTACATGGGAACTATTCCAATTAATTTAGTCACTCCTCCTTTTTACTAAGATGAGAAGAATGGGGCATCAGTTTTTAAAATGTTTTCAAACAAAATTTTTTGGTTATTTACGTCTGCAATGTTCTCGAATGGTGTATTTAAGATTTTCTCACGTTTTATTTGAATTTTTTTTCACTTTCAAAAATAATTACAGATTTATTATTATTATTTTTTTTTTAATAATGTTTTTTGCTGATTTGTGAATTTTTTTTTCAATTGTGATGAAATCATTTTCAGTAAGATTCATGATTTTTTGATGGAATTTTTTTCACACTTTTTTGATATCATCAGGAAACAAGGGGACATCAATGTACTTGTCCCGACCTTTTTTTCCCTAGGGGAATTTTTAGGTTTTATATTATCCATTCTTTACTTACACCCCAGTGGTGCTTCATCTGCTGTACATTGACTTAAAAACGTCTTTTTCTCGCTTATTTAAATATTTAAATATACGAAAATGAACATGGAATATTTTCTTACGTATTTTGGCCTTCCGAATACTTTGGTTCAACTTAATTTTCAATCCAGTCAATAGTTTCCGAGTTAAACGGTTTTTAACTTTTGAACCCTTTTTTTCGATGATGCCGGGGGTTGACCGACTGAAAAACTCCTTCACTTAAAGAAAACAGTATTAAACTTTAAAAAGTCTCAAATAAAAAAATAGATATCAGGATTTTCGTCGGGAGATGTCTCTAACCGAATCATTAAATAAGAACTCTTATTATACTCTTGATAACATTGCTAATGTTAATGAATTACCAACTCATCGTCGATGCAGTGTAGAGTGTATTCCACTCGAATGTCGAAGTTGTAATTTGATGATAGTACAGTGTCGAAGCTTATCAACTGTCGTCGAGTGTGTCAGAGCCGTTATACCCATTCAACCATTGAACATCGTGTCATTGAGACATTTATACTCTTCGAGAAACCTCGTCTCTTGGGAGACTTTTTTTGTGTGTACTAAAATAAGATCGGGAGTTCACACAGTAGTTTACGTATTAAACTACCCCAAAATGGGTAAGTCATGTAATGATAAATTAATTTCAAATTTGATACCTTAATTGATAAGTTATACTGTAATTGAAAAACACTCCTTAAATTATCAATGCACATAAGAAAAATAATGTTTCAACTCTTACTGCTAATATTACAAGCCCAATTATGTTAATAATTTTTTAATTCCCGTATCAATAAAAGATTTCCAAAATGAAATTGCTCCACCTATCATGAATTTTAATATTTTATTTCAGAGAAACAAAATGGAAGGCAAAATGGTGATGGAAAAAAAATGACTTCACCAGTCAAAGAAAGCAGCACTGAAGGTAACCGAAAATATCAGAATTATTTATTGTTGTGTACATTATGGTATACATGTTAATTATATATACATATATATAATATACAATATTGATATATATAAATATATAAAATAAAAATAAATTAAGGGGAAATCGTCCAATCTCAAATATAGATACTAGGGTGGGTCAAATAAAATGACTATTTTTTTTTTGGCTTGATATAAGAAAAAATGTATTGTTTGACATCTCAAAAAAACCCTGTCCAAATATTAGCCCTTAATAGTTGAATTAACAGGTCCCTCATCGCGATTTTTCATTTCCCCTTTAAATAACATGGGAAATTTCTTTTTCCAACTTTGGAATTTTATCAGACTTCAACCTTTGAGGTTAAGGGAATTTTTTTAGCACATTTCTTTAGAACTTTCGATGCTCTACAAAAAAGCTCTCTTGTATCTAATCGATAAAAGTAACCGTACAAAAAATAATCGGTGATAATTGAGTACATAAATTTGAAATTTTTGAAAATTTCAGTTGTCCATAAAAATGAATTTATGTTACTTATTGTTTTCAATTAAAGTTGAAACATCTCTTTTTTATCTTTATTGTCATTTATCTTTATTATCTTTGTTATCGACAAATAAATTATATTATCAAATTAATTTGCACAAACGAGTACCAAGATGTTTTTTCTTTAGCTTAAAGTATTTTTATCACAGTTAGGGAACTTTCATCGATGATTTCTCACAACTTGCAGTAAATATTGAAACGGCTTCTCATTTTCTGTCAGACATTGATTGTAACCGATCACTAAAGACACTCCACTCTTTTTTCCCAATTTGTTTTTTTTTTTAAATGACAAATTTTTTGGTTTGGTGACTGGAGTCGTTGCAAGTTTTCATGGCTTGAACCATTTTCATACTTAACGAAACATTTTCAGCAAACAAAGCGGCCAAATCATGATTCAAATACCTATTTTTCGCAAGTGGCTCGATATATAGGGCTGCTCAAAAAAAGATATTTGAATCATGATCTGGCTTGAATGTTTCGTTAAGTATGAAAGAAAAAGAAAAAATGGTCCAAGCCATGAAAACTTGCAACGACTCCAGTCGCCAAACCAAAAGATTTGTCATTCAAAAAAAAAACAAATTGGGAAAAAAGAGTGGAGTGTCTTTAGTGAGCGGTTACAATCAATGTCTGACAGAAAATGAGAAGCCGTTTCAATATTTACTGCAAGTTGTGAGAAATCATCGATGAAAGTTTCCTAACTGTAATAAAAATACTTTAAGCTAAAGAAAAAACATCTTGGTACTCGTTTGTGCAAATTAATTAAATAATATAATTTATTTGTCGATAACAAAGATAATGAAGATAAATGACAATAAAGATAAAAAAGAGATGTTTCAACTTTAATTGAAAACAATAAGTAACATAAATTCATTTTTATGGACAACTGAAATTTTCAAAAATTTCAAATTTATGTACTCAATTATCACCGATTATTTTTTGTACGGTTACTTTTATCGATTAGATACAAGAGAGCTTTTTTGTAGAGCATCAAAAGTTCTAAAGAAATGTGCTAAAAAAATTCCCTTAACCTCAAAGGTTGAAGTCTGATAAAATTCCAAAGTTGGAAAAAGAAATTTCCCATGTTATTTAAAGGGGAAATGAAAAATCGCGATGAGGGACCTCTTAATTCAAATATTAAGGGCTAATATTTGGACAGGGCTTTTTTGAGATGCCAAACAATACATTTTCTCTTATATCAAGCCAAAAAAAAAATAGTCATTTTATTTGACCCACCCTAATAGATACACTTCCGACCAAAAGTATGGAATCACCGGACAAAAATTCAAGCTGCACTTAAAGTTTCTCCCGCTTTTTTTGGGCGTGTAAAATTGGACGCATGACTTATAGACATTTTTTTTTCATGTCAACCTTGAAAAAGGAAGCAATAACTTTCATTTCGTCTTTGAAAAAGTTTCATGCGATTTTTTTTTCACAGTTATGCTATTTTTACCTGAGAATGACCATTTTTAGTAAATGCGGCCTAACTCGATAATTTCGAGATTAGAGTGGAATTGTCAAAAGGAAAAAAAGTTGCAAACGATCGTTCTGAATCGAATCGATTTTTCTTCGAATTTTCGTCCGATATTTTTGTTTCGTTATTTCCATTCGGAACTCTGATAGCTGAGATAACTTATCTCGAAAACTATAGGGTTTGGGCCGAAGTAACAAGAAAGGAAATCTTAGTTTCAAGTTTTTAATCCATGAGATTTTTTTCAGAATTTTTTTTCGAAATTTTTTTTAGTAAAAACTCGGAAAATTGCCGAAACAATAAATCGACGTATCTCGGGAAGTATCGGGTTTCAGATAAAGTTGGAAGAGGTAGAAAAGTTATATTTATAAACTTTAAATACACTGAAATTGTTTTCAATTTTGTACACATTTTTCGACCATAATTTTTATCCTAAATTGACGAGGCCCAAAGTGACAACGTTCTCGGCAGATAAAAATCAAAGTAAAAATATGTGTACATAAATTAAAAACGATTTCAGTGTATTCAAAGTTCATAAATACAACTTTTTCCCCTCTTGCTACTTTATCTGAAACCCCATACTTCTCGAGATACGTCAATTTATCGTTTCGACATTTTTCCGAGTTTTTTTTTTTTTCGAAAAAAAAATTCTCATAGATTAAAAGCTTTGAACTAAGATTTCCTCTCTTTCTACTTTGACTTAAACCCCATGGTTTTTGAGTTAAGTTTCAATCTCGATTGGAAGTAATGGAAAAAACAGATAAAAATCACCCTAGTCTCGAAATTTTCAAATTGAGCCGCATTTGCCAGAAATGGTATTTTTCAGGCAAAAATAGGATAATTTCAAAACGAAGTTGAAGCTATTGCTCTCTTTTTCAATTGGCAAGAAAAATTTTACGCACCCAAAAAAAACCAGAAAACAGCCATTTTCAAAAAGAGTACCCGACCACATCCATTTCTTAAATAAGCTGTTCTTTCTACAGGTAAGCCGCAGTCCAGGCCTCCACGGTGGAAACGTGCCGGAAAAAAAGTCCGAGAAAATGACGAAGCTGCTCAAAAACGAGTCCAAAACTTGTTGAAAGAATTATCGACCCCTCGTCGATACAACTGAAAAGAAACAGAAAATGAACATATGAATAAATTCTCTTGAAATTTTTTTTTTCTCGTTATTTACAACTATAATCTGTTACTATTTGTAACAATAAATAATTTTGTGTTCTCTTGGAAATGCATGTCTTCAGTTCACAATATATAAATTACATGAAATTCCACTATTCAAGTAAATAAAGAAAGACAGCATGAATGCTGTGAAAAAATTGGAGACAAGTACATTTATGTTTTGTCACCTAAACAGGAGTCTCAGTGAAACCCTACGTGTTACTTATGTAGTCCAATAAACGAATGCACGATGATTTATAAGAAGAAGTAGTTCTATCTATTCTCTCGAAACTTGCCTCAAATGTATAAAAAGACCATTTCAAACGTAATGATAAAATAAAATGAATCTGTTAAATCATGGTAATGCATGTAAAACGTTTGGTTTAAAGAAACAAAACGTTGTCAAATAAATGCAAAAGCGACGAGTACATCTGATGACGGATGAAAAAAATTACAAACATAATGGTATTGTAAAAAAATGGAGACCAAAGAAATTACCAAAAAGATATAAATAGCAAAACATTATTAACAAAACAATAATACAGAAACATTCAAAAAATTACGAGCATAAACGAATTACCAATCGAAAAAGAGTTACAAGATAAACAATTGCAACGGTTTGGAAATCGTCCTAGTCTTACTTAAAATTACCATACAAAGTTGTCAGAGTGAATATTTCCTAAAACAAAAATATACAAAGAAAAAAATTACAAACGAAGAAAACATGAAAGGAAAAAATTGCAAATGAAAAAACTAGAATAGAAAAAAAATACAAATGAAAAGAATAGAAGTGAAAAAAATTACGAACGAAAAAAAATATAAACGAGAATAATTACAAACAAAAAATAATTTTTTAAATAAAATACAAACAAAAAAGTTGAAACGAAAAAAAAATTTTGCCGTACTTGGCGAGTTCGTGAACATGAGATGTAAGTGTATTACGTGAAGTTAACAACGAAAAAACTTCGCCAAGTACGGCAAAATTTTTTTTTCGTTTCAACTTTTTTGTTTGTATTTTATTTAAAAAATTATTTTTTGTTTGTAATTATTCTCGTTTATATTTTGTTTCGTTCGTAATTTTTTTCACTTCTATTCTTTTCATTTGTATTTTTTTTCTATTCTAGTTTTTTCATGTGCAATTTTTTCCTTTCATGTTTTCTTCGTTTGTAATTTTTTTCTTTGTATATTTTTGTTTTAGGAAATATTCACTCTGACAACTTTGTATGGTAATTTTAAGTAAGACTAGGACGATTTCCAAACCGTTGCAATTGTTTATCTTGTAACTCTTTTTCGATTGGTAATTCGTTTATGCTCGTAATTTTTTGAATGTTTCTGTATTATTGTTTTGTTAATAATGTTTTGCTATTTATATCTTTTTGGTAATTTCTTTGGTCTCCATTTTTTTACAATACCATTATGTTTGTAATTTTTTTCATCCGTCATCAGATGTACTCGTCGCTTTTGCATTTATTTGACAACGTTTTGTTTCTTTAAACCAAACGTTTTACATGCATTACCATGATTTAACAGATTCATTTTATTTTATCATTACGTTTGAAATGGTCTTTTTATACATTTGAGGCAAGTTTCGAGAGAATAGATAGAACTACTTCTTCTTATGAATCATCGTGCATTCGTTTATTGGACTACATAAGTAACACGTAGGGTTTCACTGAGACTCCTGTTTAGGTGACAAAACATAAATGTACTTGTCTCCAATTTTTTCACAGCATTCATGCTGTCTTTTGAGATTTGATTTGACGACTTTTTGTGCATTGTGAACTTGAAATTTTACAGGATATTGGAAAATCTGCATGTTACGACACAATATAGATGATATCCTGTTATCATTAATTCATTTTGTTGTTCGTTCCAAAAAATACACATAACTATTCTTGGCGTTTCTCGGCCAACTTTTTTTTTCGACTTTAGTATCATCAGCAACAACCCATGACGTACCAGATCTTAACATGCTCGTATAATGCCCTTCAAATATGGTTCGACCATTATGGAATATAGCACTATTGACTTTAAATTTTTGGCCGCAAACGGTAACTACAGCGGATGAAATACCTTTAATACTAAAATCAATCTTTGAAAGTTTCAAAGTTTTCTCATCTATAGACAATATTAAAAGTTGAACAATCAAAACGCTTTGAACAGTTGTTAGCGAAGTTTTTGTCAAGAGTGTTTCCATGCTGCCACAAGCATCACACTGATGTCCTTCATTCGGATGCCACTGAGACAAACTATGTTCGATTAATTCCTGTAAAGTAAAAGGTTTTTTCACACGCGGAACAGTCAAAACTAGGATAATATTTGCTTGTTCATCAGTTGTCGTATATTGACAAGCTTTACATCGAGCTTTAATGGTCAATTTATGTTCTACCACATTACGAAGTAAAGCAGATTTTTTGCAGATTCCCATGAAAAATTCAGAAACATCATGCTGTTTTTTTTGAACAAACGATTCTCCTACATATTCTCTTATAGGGAATGAACTCACTGAATTATTTCTTTCCACATAAGACCGAAGTAAAAGAGGTAATGGATTTTCTTTTTCCTCCGAAGTTCTGAAAAATTCTTCTCTAAGAGATTTGCAATTGAAAATACATTGTATAATAGAATTAGCATAACACGAAACACCATCCTTATTGGTTAATCCATTAATAGACCAGGAGCTCATATTTTTCCATTCACTTGGCGCTGTTTGACACTCCATAACGTTTTTGGGTATAGCCCAAACGAAATCTGGAATTTTAGGAGCCCGTTGTTTGGCAAACTTTATGAGGGCAACATCTGGACGAAACTTCTGCCTCAAACGATTGTATTCCCTTATAGCCAATTCATCTGCTTTTACAGAATGGGGATCGAAATTGATCAAATGTAGTCCGTCCAAGGTGGTAACACGAGAAAGACCGACATAAGTCTGCCCACAAGTGAATATAGAATTTCCTGCGTCGATCGCAACACAATCTAAGCTTAATCCTTGACTTTTATGTATAGTAATCCCATAGCTTAGACATAAGGGGAATTGTTTGCGTACAACGTAAACTCTATCCATTATTTGGAATTTGACACTTGCCCGTTCCATTTCGTATTCTAATCCCGTTTTTAGACGAATTTTAATTTTCTCCACATCATTTTTATGAAGTGAACGAGTTGTTGAAACAATTTTACCGATCGCTCCATTAACTAGGCCTAACGTAACATCAATATTTCGTCTAAGCATGACCTTGGCTCCAATTTTAACGCTTATACGATTTGCAAGACCAGCGGTTCGAGAAGTATCCTCGTTATCAGCGGATAAAGTCTTCATTGCTTTCAATTTATTGTAATGAGGACAATCTATATCATCGCAAGCTATTAGTATGATTTCTTCTGAGGGCAGCCGATCTAACATAGCTTCGTTTAAAACGTCACACATATGATTTGTAGGCAATAGACAAACGGCATCATCTGGTAATTCTTCAAGGTAAGTACTCAATTCTTGTATTCTATCACCGAACTCGACAGCTTTAAAATTAATCTTTCGTGCATTCAGAGCTTTTCGATCCGATTCGGTTGAAAATCCTATATGGATTCGAGAAAGCATGTCTTTGTAAGAAGTATCATTTCTTTGCCGCATATTTATTGTGAGTTCATCGTAGCTGAATAAGTTGGCCCAAATATCCACACTTCCTAACGACTCCAACAATTGTTCAGCTTTGGATGAGGAAAGTTTTATGAATACTGGTTCTTGACGCACGGGTGGTAATTGAAGAAGGTCACCAAAAAGTAAAATATGCTTTTTACCGAACCAACCATCATCAACGTTTGGTGTATTGAAAATTTCTGTTAATCGAAGATGGATTTGGAGTAGCATAATATTTGATACCATAGAAATTTCATCATTAATAATAAGCGAAACGTTTTTCAGTTGATCACGAATTGTTTTTAAAACCACGTCAGAGAGCTCCTTATATTTAGTTGTCTGGCCATGCTCAACAGGTAATTGAAGGAATCGATGCAACGTCAATGCATCGATATTGAATGCCGCTAAACCCGTAGGGGCTGCTACTGCTGTATCTTTTCCCAGTGTTTGCTTAATCCAACATCTAATCGTCTTAATTAAAAAACTTTTGCCGGTACCTCCTTCACCACTAACGTATAATCGAAGAATATCTTTTTCCGATTGAATGGTATGGGTAACTTTATCGAATACTCGTTTTTGGTCAGCGTTCAATTCCGAAATCATTTGATCGACATTAATTTCAACCGCATCATGTTTATCGCCTAGGTCAGCAAAATCTTTCATAGCATCATCGGCTTCTATTTGAATGCAACCTATGTCCTCACAATCTTCATTATACCTTCTACATTTTTCTCTCCTTTCATATTTTCAGCCATTTGCTTTTCGATAAGCTCTTTAGCACAATCAAAATTGAGCCTTAATTCTTCTAGGTGCTCGTGATACTTTAGAGCATCAATGAGTTCCGCTTCCATCATCAAAAATGATTCCGCATAAGTATCACATCCATTTTTAAGTTCAGTCCAATCTCTCCATGGTTGAAAGAGTAATAGTAAAGAATAAAAATATTTTTCCGGTTGTGTTTTCATGTCATATTTATAATGATTTATCAAATAACCTCTTTCACGACGTTTTAAAAATTTTCCATCGCCTAAATTGTAATACTCAATTTTACCTTTTGGCTCAGAAAAAACTATGTCCTACCACTTCGCGAAATCATATAAATTGATTTCATTTAATTCCGCAGGTCTTGACGGATAATAATAATCTACGATATCGTGGTAGAAAATGTCAGTAGAATCTTCATCCAATTTTTTTATTTCTTTAAGAGATTTTAATCTCCGAGATCTTATCATATTTATATTTACCCACCTAACAGTGGTTGAAGGATCTGTACCGTATAAAGGAAAACCCAGAAGAGTATCAGCGGCTTCGGGGGCACCGCATTCTCTATTGCACAACATACGTAAAGCTACATTCCAAAGACGACTTGCTAATGATTTTGTCGAACTTATTCCTTCAAAAATTTCGGTACCATAACTTTTCTCAGCTTTTGATATGTACTTGGTACAATACATTGTCAACACGGAAGATTTTTCTCCAACAAACTGTAAATCCATGTTGCCTTCCCACGCTGTGAGAATTGCAGGGTTATAATCATTAATGTTTTTTTCTTTCTCAGACCTTGGAAGATCGTACAATCTGCTTCTGGTTTTCAATTGCCTTCTCCCAGCTACAGCGATAGGAACATTTCTCATAATGAAAGTGTTGCTAACAGGCCGAGGAAAACCAAAACGGCAAACCCGAATAGTACGGTTTTTTATTTTTTTGGACCGCAAGCAATAACTGTTATGATAATGAGTTTGATGGGTAGTAACTCTACGGTACAATGTCGACGACTGATCTTTCTCAGGTAATCGGCAAGTTACGTATTTCGAAATAAAATTGGCAACATCTTCATTTGACGATTCACCAAGAATCGGTGCGTCCTTCACCCATATTAATAAATGAAAATGTTGAGTACCTCTAGTTTGGTATTCACGTCTCCAAAAATAATAAATCACTTTTCCGATAGGGTTAGATTTCGAGCATATAAAGTCTAACATCGCTTTAAATTTATGATCCATGAATCTTGACACAGATACAGGATCTGAAGCAATTAGCGCATTGGCCGATGCGTTCACCATAGCAGGATTCATATCGCGTAGATATTGTATCAAATCTGACCACAAATATTCACTGGGGCTCAATGTAAGAAACCACGTAGCTGGACCATAGTGCTGAATCATACAGTTCAAGATTGATCTAGGAATTCGCCAATATTGTTCCGTGTTGCGAAGCCTCGCAAATATAGTATTCAAATTCCCTTCGAGTTCCCCTTTATCTAATTGTTGTAAATACCTACCGGCTGTGTATATTGAATCAGCAACATTCATCTTATGAAATATCCCACTCCTTAACTGACGAATATTATTGTTGTTTAATAAAAAGAATAAGTACTGCTGATTTAGGCGAAACCGGGGATGCTTAGACATAAGTCTTGACTTGATATATTCAAACTCAGTTAGTCGAACCACCCTCTCTTGATGTTGTCTGTTAATACCGTAGGGGTACAAATCCGGGAAACATTTCAAGTCCAAGGCCTTATGATGAAAATCGAGTGCCAAATCTTCTACTTTCAATATTTGATAAAGATCTGTAGCTGATTTATTTTCTTTTTCGTTATACATTGGGTGGATAGTGAATTGCTCATAGATAGCATCAGACTGAGATACTTGAGTTAGCAACGCTTTAGGCTTCGTAAGATCTTTGGTATTTTCGTGATTGCATTGTTTCATTTCTTGTAACGTTTCGGTCGTTTCAAATTTTCCGTTATCTTCATTAGTTTTGTTACTTATTTGAATCCCTTCATCAATTTGGTCATTTATTCCATCTCTACGTTCACTTTCATCATGAGGCACGTTTTCTTCAACTTGAAATTCAACATCCGTTGAATTATCCAAAAGAGCATCTGGGGACGTTGATAACTCGATTTCGTAGTACAAAGGATTTAATTTTTTAAGCTCTACGAGGACATTATAAACCTTAGTTACGTCAACTAAATTTTCCCATACAATCTTAGCTTTTGTGGGTATTCCACGAACTAAAATGTATAATTCATGTTCTAAATTAAGTGCTTGTGTTGAAGGACAAATTTTTTTAATCGTTTCTTCGATAGGTAATGGCAAATGAAAGGTTCTCCCTACCACTTTTTTATTCATGGCCCTATGAGGCATATTTTTATTCATGACTGCACCCATCTTTTGAATGACTTGGAATGCTTTAGCTCTCTGGATGAGTAGTTTCTCATAATCATTAAGATCCGACATTATTTTAGGAACCTCCCCCGCATCAAGATTGTTTAAAATACAAGTCGGTGGTAATTTCCCCGACCGGAATTTATTGAGACAATAATTACAAACGTATTCATTATCCGTTTCTTTATTATGCACGTACTCGATCAAATCGTTCACAAATGGAGATGTTATATTTTTTCTCAAGTTTTTGATAGCCGTAACATTTTTCCAAAAACAAAGTTTTTCACACGACATGCATGCAAATTTTGGTGTATCCAGCGAACTTTTTTTTAACGATTTGAATGCATCGAAGTGATTTGAAATTATAGACTCTTCGTTCAAATCTATTTCTTTGTTAGGAGCAAACGATTTGGACTTTTCCCGTGCATCATTCGCAATAATAGATAATTGTTCAAAATCCGTGGTCTCCAATGCTTGATCTAAGTCATACAGTTTTTGCAAAGATGCTTGTAATGCATAAAATGATCTCTTAACCATTCTTACATCTGGAAAGTGTGGTGATAAAAACTCTACTGACAAAAAAGGTGATTTACACTTTGTAGGGCTGATATAACAGGTATGACTATGTCCCAACAACGTGTCAACTTGACTGACTGTCCATTTGTGAATTCTACAAAGCACTGCGCGAACGTTTCGCAATCTGCAGTTGAATATCTTCTGCAAAAAATCATGATAAGCATCGATGATTTTGCGATCTATTTGATTACAAAAAAATGAACAGCTCCAGAAAATATGACCTTTCTTATCCTTCATTGCTGGTAAAATATTTAGTGCTTGGCCATTTTTGTCCATGATAATCGCTGCTTGAAAGTCATCGGGTTTTTGATATGCCGTATCTAAGAAATACGCTTCAGAAGATGCTGTGTGTTTTCTAATGGCTCCACATAAAATAGTTGTCTTATCTTCAGTTGAAACATTAGGGCATTCAGCCAATTTGGTCAGTTTAATTTCAATTTTATCTTTTAGCGATCTTAACTTTGTTTTTATGTCGTATAACCACTTTTGTCTAGTATGCAGGCACCATTTTATAATTGACTCCGCTTCCATGAGACATTCTAGTGACGATCCAATCATTGTCCTGGCGACATTGGAAATATAATATTCCTTAGAAGATATTAATTTAACCGTATCAAATGATTTTTTTAATTGTTTGTACTTATTGGATATTTTACGTGCTGCATCCAATTTTAGTTTATCAACGGTAGAAATGTAACCATTCAATGGTTTCGTGTTTGTTACATGTTTCCCATGTCGCTTCTTGAGGATTTTCAAAACATTGGATTGTCGCTGTAACACCATGTTCTCGTCTAAATCACTGCTAATAATGAGATTCTTTAATTTTTTCTCAATATATTTCTCTCGTTTAATTTTATTTACTTTATTTCTCCGAGAAGCCCACAGCCCCTTTTTATGTTTATCAATTCGTTTTTGCGACGTCAATATAATTTTTTCTATAACGATACTGTCAACCATCGTTTGTTCAGAATTAACTAGACTTATATTTGGAAGATGCGACAACACAATGGGAATTTGTGTTTGAGTGTTTTGTTTTTTTAATATTTTTGTCAATGGGACACCCAAATTGGCATCATTGCAATGATTGTGTTTCTTACGTTTTTGGCCATTCACAGCGACTCCCGACGACCGTTCATGAGTATTATCCGTAATCATAACACTCCTGGGAAGGCATTGGCTCTCTTTTCCTTCATTGGATTTTTTCACGGTAGATATGCCAAATTTAACGATTGGTGCAGCTTGTATCATTGAATTCATAGTATTTGATACAAATTTTTTCTCCAAGTTATTGAAGGATTTATCAACATTTCCCGGTTGCGTATACGAATTGTCATATTTTTTGCATGCTGGTTCATTCAATTTTTCAGTATCAACAATCTGTTTTGAACGTTCAATGAGACTTATCTTGGACGGTTCATTGGAAACTGACTTCTCGATCTTGATTGCAAAATTCGTTTCATTTCGCTTATCTTTATTAGATCGATTAGAGCCGTATCGATCAGTAATAGAAACTGGTGAAATGGCGTTCCGTGTCCGAATGGTACATGGAAATTGCTCTAAGGAGTTAGAGTTAAATATCTTCAACAAATGTTGTCTCATAACAGATGGAAAATACTCGACGTTTTCTGGCTTCAATCCGTGCAGAATCGAAATCGCAAATGCAATGGAAAAAACACCGCAATCTCTACCATTCAATTGTTGTTGAACTTTTGGAAATTCAACATTTTCCAGATTATAGGAAGGGAATAATTTGGCAAGGAACGTTTTATGGTTTCGATGTAACACTTTTCTGTTGAGTGAATCATAAATATAAATCTTTTGGGTATCGAAGTAGCTACATACCCAATGACCGCCTTCGTTTGTAGAAAAGTTTTCGCAACTGTGCAAAATCTGTATATGTTCTTTCTCTAAAGATTTTGCAGGAATCAAGTGGGGAATCTGTACTTTCCACGTATTTTCCATCTCAAAATTAGGGTTAGCAATCTTGAGAAGTTCAGCAAATCGATCGATGTGCCGATCCTCTATTAAACCCCCACGAATTATGACTTCTTCAAAACTCAATCTGAAGTCACTAACAGCTACATTAGCCATCTTGGTTTCGAATAGCCAAGTAAAGGAAAGAAAAAGAAGAAATTCAAAATGTTTTTATATTTTATTGGAAGAGATTGAAGAAATTGAACGCTTAAACAAATGAATATCAGAGTACTGAAGATACCTGTAATAATCAGAAAATCGTAAATTGTAATAAAGAATGAAACTTTGAATGCTGTATCAATATCAGGAGAACAGTATCTGTTTATTTTGGCGCACAGCAGCCTATTAGTCTGCACACAGCAGATTTTTATTTTGGCGCACTGCAGCCTATATTTAAGCGCACAGCAGCTTAAAATTTCAACAGATTCTGCGGAGATGACACGTACCGCCTTCGCTTCCAGAAATCGAGTGGCTTCAACCTGCAAAAAATATCATAAGTGAAACACATGATAATAAAAAAGTTAATAACGTATTGTTTGCTGACAAAGAAAAAAGACTCCAACACATGTATAGGGTCAACCGCGTACTAGATTTAAGGATAGAATTGCATTTTGATTGTAGACGCTAACTTCAAGTGTCGAATAGGGTTATGTAACTACGGGAAGAATGATTTTGATGAATTGTTTTTTTTTTCGAAATTGCAGAAAATTTTTACTGGATATATTTGTAAGTGCGATAATCGCGAATCGCACCAACAATTTCAAATTTATCGTTTTTCCGATCATTCGATTATGGTACGAAACATGTTTAAATAGCCAAACGACGTTCTCGTGATCTAGCGGACACATGAAAGTAAATGTAAACGCGAATGTATAAAAGGAAACGATCACAATCAAATTCCGAAAGATCGTTAAAGCGTCGTGTACTTATGTTGCCAAACGTTGAGATTAACAGTTCTATTATCCTTCCGGCAGTGAGTCTACGTGGAAATTATCCAACAGCGTCTAGACTTTACATAGGAAGTATCTATCAACTATCACCGTGCAAAAAAAAAGATCCAACTTCAAGAATATGCATTTTTATTTCAACAAAAGTGTTTTTTCACTAATTTGTTAATAAAAGAAATAAATTACGAACTTTTACAGACAATATGCAATTCTTTTGAAAAAATTCTGGACTTACTTTCTTGTTGAGTTGTCGCCGGGTTCGTAGATTTGATGAAATAAGAGGAGCGCTGAAACAGACACCACAACGATGTTTAACGATTAAAAATACTGGCACAGAATATGCCGTGAACATAAGAATAAAAATATCAACTTACCTTTTTCAATAAACGAATTTATTCCGGTGAAGAAGAAAAAATTGAGACGTTGTTGATGCAATGTCTATTGACAGGCACGTAAACAGTGTTCATAAATTTGACAGCTTGGAGGGTAGGAGGGGTAGAAACTACATAGCCGAAAAAACTGCAGTCGGATAGTTGTAGATACTGGGCATAGATGTCGCCGTACGTATTTTCATCGATCGGCGACATTTAATAAGGGAAAACATCGTAATGTAGTGGTCAGCATTGCAGGGTCGCAATTCGAGGGTTACGAGATCGAGGTTTACCTAGAATGTGACTGTTTTTTTTCAATCTATTTCTTTTTTGAATGAATTTTCTGCTGCCCTATAGCTAGCAATGCAGCAGCACCACTTGCTGGTCGAAATGTAAATATCTCAAATTTGAAGCGAAAGATATATCACTAACTCATATCCTCTGCACGGTATTCGATCGTTTTGAAAAATTGGTTATAAGTTTGAAAAATTTATTGCAAGCAATAGCACAGGAAATCAGGATTAAAATGAAACACAGGAAAATTGCAAAAATAAGCAGAAAACTACAATAAAACGTCAGTTTTTTATTTATTATATTTTCAAGTATTGAACTTTTTAAAATTTTTTTTTATTCAACATCAAGTAACATTATTATTATAACATGAAATAACTTTAAATCATTTTACATTAAATTTTTTATATTTAACATAAAATTAAATAACATTTTAAATTTTAAATAATGTTGAGCATCTTCGCTGTTGGTTAATGGCCAGTCCGTCGCCCGCGGTAGGGATTTGAAATTTGATAAAGAGTGTCGACTATACGGGCCATCGCATTGCGATGAGAGCGTTCCCGATCTTGCCACCTTTGCCGTCCACCTGAAAAAAAAATGGAAGATTGAGAACATATTTATTAAAGAGGGAAAACAAATAACATTCAAATGAAAAAAGCAAAAAAAAACACGACAGCTCAAGCATGTGAACAGAAAGAGAAAAAAAGAGAACATAGAGCACACGAGTCGAAAAAAAATTAATGAAAAGGCGAAAGAAAATGAAAGTGGAAAGGCGAAAGAAAAAAGAAAAAAAGAGAAAGAGATGGAGCACACGAATGAAGGAAAAATAAAAAAAGGCGCAAGAAAAAGAAAACGAAGAAGCAAAGATAAAAAAAAGAGGAAGATTCAACACATTTATTCAAGAGAAAACAAATAGCATGCAAATGAAAAGAGGAACGAAAGAAACAGAGAGAGAGAGAAAGAAAGAAAAGAGCACATGAAAAAGAGCAAGCATAAAATTGATTTCGGGAAAGCATGTGAAGAGAGAGAGAGAATAAAAATGAAGCAAGGATAAATTAATAGAATCGCATGAAAAAAAAAAAAAAAAACATGAAAAGCAGGAAAAGCGATAAGAAAGATCTTAGGAAAGAAGAGACAGAAAGTGGAGTGGAGTGAAAATGGAGAAGCAAGGCTATAGAAAAAGATGAAAAAGTGAGAGAGAGATATGGAGCACATGAGTCGAGAAAGAACAAAAAAACAAATAAGAAAGCAAAGAAATTAAACGAATGAAATAAAAAAAGCAAACATGAAATTATAAAAAAAAGCAGGAAAAGCAAAAAAGAAAGATCTTAGGAAATGAAAAAAGATGAGAAGAGAAAGAAAAGCCAGGAAATGAAAAAAGGAAAGATGAAGCGAAAGAAAGGAACGATAAAGCACATAAAAATGGAGAAGCAAGAATATTAGTAAAAAAGTGAAATGAAGAAGTGAAATAAAAAGATTAAGAGAGAAAGAGATGGAGCACACGAATCGAGAAAGAATGAACAAAGAAATGAAAAAGGTGAAAAAAAAAATAAACAAACATGAAATGATAAAAAAAAGCAGGAAAAGCGAAAACGAAAGATCTAAGGAAATGAAAAAAGGAAAAATGAAGAGAGAGAAAGAAAAGATAAATGAAAACGGAGAAGCAAGGCTGTGAAAAAAATGAAAAAGTGAGAGAGAGAGAGAGATATGGAGCACATGAGTCGAGAAAGAATGAACAAAGCAATAAGAAAGCAAAGATAAATTAAACGAATGAAATAAAAGAAGCAAACATGAAATAATAAAAAAAAGCAGGAAAAGCAAAAAAGAAAGATTTTAGGAAATGAAATAAGATGAGAAGAGAAAGAAAAGACAGGAAATGAAAAAAGGAAAGATAAAGCGAAAGAAAGAAACGATAAAGGCACATAAAAATGGAGAAGCAAGAATATTAGTAAAAAAGTGAAACGATAAGGTGAAATAAAAAGATTGATAGAGAAAGAGATGGAGCACACGAATCGAGAAAGAATAAACAAAGAAATGAAAAAGGTGAAAAAAAAATAAACAAACATGAAATGAAAGCGAAAAAGAAAGAAAGCGAGGCTATAGAAAAAAATGAAAAAGTGAGAGAGGGATATGGAGCACATGAGACGAGAAAGAACGAACAAACAAATAAGAAAGCAAAGAAATTAAACGAATGAAATAAAAAAAGCCAACATGAAATAAAAAAGCAAAAAAGAAAAATCTTGGGAAATAAAAAAAGATGAGAAGAGAAAGAATAGCCAGGAAATGAAAAAAGGAAAGATGAAGCGAAAGAAAGGAACGATAAAGCACATAAAAATGGAGAAGCAAGAATATTAGTAAAAAAGTGAAATGAAGAGGTGAAATAAAAAGATTAAGAGAGAAAGAGATGGAGCACACGAATCGAGAAAGAATAAACAAAGAAATGAAAAAGGTGAAAAAAACAAACAAACATGAAAAAAAGCAGGAAAAGCGAAAAAGAAAGATCTAAGGAAATGAAAAAAGGAAAGATGAAGAGGGAGAAAGAAAAGATAAATGAAAATAGAGAAGCAAGGCTATAGAAAAAAATGAAAAAGTGAGAGAGAGATATGAAGCACATGAGTCGAGAAAGAACGAACAAACAAATAAGAAGGCAAAGATAAATTAAACGAATGAAATAAAAAAAGCAAACATGAAATAATAAAAAAAAGCAGGAAAAGCAAAAAAGAAAGATCTTAGGAAATAAAAAAAGATGAGAAGAGAAAGAAAAGCCAGGAAATGAAAAAAGGAAAAAGGAACGATAAAGCACATAAAAATGGACAAGCAAGAATATTAGTAAAAAAGTGGAATGAAGAGGTGAAATGAAAAAGGTGAAAAAAAAATAAACAAACATGAAAAAAAGCAGGAAAAGCGAAAAAGAAAGATCTAAGGAAATGAAAAAAGGAAAGATGAAGAGAGAGAAAGAAAAGATAAATGAAAATAGAGAAGCAAGGCTATAGAAAAAAAAGTGAGAGAGAGATATGGAGCACATGAGTCGAGAAAGAACAAACAAACAAATAAGAAAGCAAAGAAATTAAACGAATGAAATAAAAAAAGCAAACATGAAATTATAAAAAAAAGCAGGAAAAGCAAAAAAGAAAGATCTTAGGAAATGAAAAAAGATGAGAAGAGAAAGAAAAGCCAGGAAATGAAAAAAGGAAAGATGAAGAGAGAGAAAGAAAAGATAAATGAAAATAGAGAAGCAAGGCTATGAAAAAAATGAAAAAGTGAGAGAGAGATATGGAGCACATGAGTAGAGAAAAAATGAACAATGAAATAAAAAAGCAAAGATAAATTAAACAAACGAAATAAAAAAAGCAAACATGACATGATAAAAAAAGCAGGAAGAATGAAACAAGTGAGAAGAGAAAGAAAAACCAGGAAAAGAAAAAAGGAAAGATGAAGAGAGAGAGAAAGGAAAGACAGGAAATGAAAAGAAAAGATAAAGTACATGAGCGAGAAAAAAGAAACAAAAAGGTAAAAGAAAAAGATTAAGAGAGAGAGAGAGAGAGAGAGAGAGAGAGAGAGAGAGAGAGAGAGAGAGAGAGAGAGAGAGAGAGAGAAGAAAGAGAAGTTGAAGTTTCTAAATACACACCTCTGTTGCGCAAACCCAGGCTGCGCAGCCTAGCTTGGCCCACCGGTGGTCGTCGAGGATATACCTCTGGAACAAGAGGTCGTTGCCGGTGCTGGTTGCTGGGCCCTTGTCCAGGCTGGTGTAGCAACTCCTGCTGGTGCTGGTCCCTCTGACGGCGCTGATTATTTACCTCCGGCAAGAGCTGATCCCTCAATCCATGCTGCGGAGGATCAGCAGGCAGCGGCCTCCTATTTGCCTGAGCATCAGACTCTGGCGACGGAGGAGGCCGCTGGCTCAAGGGTAGCGACTCCTCGTTGGGACCTCCACCGCCATCCTGGCCCTGGCCACCTGCTCCCAGGTGACGATGGTCTCCATAATTTTGAAGTTCTGAAAAAACAAGAGTCGTGTTAAAATGTTGTAACTCAGTTTTGCTACAAAACTTTTCGAGCAGTCAATTATTTTGTTTTCCATGTCGGTGAACGACCGTCATGGAAAACTAAATGTCATGCTTGAAAAGTTTCGTAGCAAAACTGAGTTATAATTTACCTCAATAATCATGCAACACAGTTTGTTTTTTCCGTGACATTCGGCACGTTTAACTTGGACGCTCACAGCATTAAAAAGTTGACTCCAAGTTAAACGTGCTCATATCACTAAAAGAACAAACTGTAGAAAAAGAAATAAAAAGCAGATAAAGCGCAAAAGAATGATATTAGGGGAAAAAAAGGAAAGAAGCGAAAGAAAAGACAGGAAATGAAAAAGGGAAGATGAAGAGAAAGAAAGAAAAAATAAAGTACATGAGCAAAAAAAAATGAGCAAAAGAAAATGAAAATGGAAAGGCGAAAGAAAAAAAAACGGAGAAGCAAAGATAGAAAAAAGAGGAAGATTAAACACATATCATGCAAATGATAAAACACTTACCCATTTCGATGTCATCTAGTATCAACTGAAACATAAAAAAATCACTTTCGTTATTAAATTACAATAAAAAATGCGAAATATGAAATATGGTACTTACGTCTTGTCTCTCCATCGTCAGCGTTGTTTGTTTGATTCTCGTTTGTTTGCGGTCTCTTGCCGCTCGTGTCGTCGACCATGAAACATATATCACGAAGACCTCCGTCCTCAAGATATTTACCGACCGCGCGATAGTATATCATGAAGACGGTTCAGTCGGTAACCATTTCGTATTAAACAAAATTCGCATTAAATGTTCGATCCATTACGAAAATGACTCTGTTAATTCTTGAATATTACGAACGTTCGTTAGTTTCTTTTTGCATAAATACTTATTTGTGAGGAAACAGAGCAGCGCAAAAATCGCTAGCACTGTCATACTTGCGCTCCGATACTTCACACATGACCTCAAACGTACATGGATTTTTTTGAATTATAGACTACGTGTATACACGAAGTTATTACGTGAATCTACTACTAGCTCAATCTTATCTTATTAGAACATTTTGAGATTCGTTCGAAACCTAAATTTCCGTTTCAATTTTTTTGTTATTATTTTTGTTTATAATTATTCTTGATTGTAATTTTTTTTTGTCAATTTTTGTGATTCTAATAATTTTAGCAGATAATCACTCTGACAACTTTGCATCTGAATTGTAATTTTTGTAAATTTTGTAATTCTTTTTCAATTGGTAATTTGATCATGTTCGTAATTTTTTGAATGCTTTTGTAATATTGTTTGATTTATAATTTTTGGCTATCATATTTTTCCATTCGTAATTTCTTTGTTCTCCATTTTTTATGATGCACTATGTTTGTAATTTTTTTTATTCGTCATCTGATGTACGTTTGCTTATATTGTCACTTTTGCTTTTATTTGACAACGTTTTGCGCTTTTGAACTAAACGTTTTTCATGCATTACCATGATTTAGCAGGATTATTTTATTTATTACGGTTGAAATGGTTTTTTTTTTTTATAACTTTTCGTAATGAATTGCTCATTTGATTTTTATAACTTTTCGTAATGAATTGCTCATTTGATTGAGGCAAGTCCCGAGAGAAAATCAAACTACCTCTTCTTATAAATCATCATGCATTTGTTTTTTGGATAGTTTTCAAACGACTCATTTTTTTGAGGACAATTATTCATACATCATGTTGGATCAAAATTTGACGAAGATAATTGTGCAGATCTCTACTACATGAGTAACTTGTAGGGTTTCACGGAACCTACTGTCTAAGTTACATAAATGTACTGGTTTCCATTTTTCCCACAGTATTCATGCTGTTTTTTTGGAATGTAGTGAACCAGAAAAACCGATGGATTTTATTCATCGCCTTCAAGATTTTCCATTGATGATAATGATTACAATGAATATTATATAACGAGTATAAAAATGCAATAAAATCAATAATGCAATTCACACTTCCATACCCACCGCCATCGATGCAATGTACGATGATAAGATTACAAGAGAGTCAAATTTGTAATTGGATTCGCCCGTTATCGTAGAATGTCGACCGTATTCCACTGTGCAATGCTCATTACCGCACCGGCAACTGATGAGCGCGGTGTTACTAAGCTGCGACGGATACATTCCTGCTTAATTAATCGTTTGACACGATAAATTTTGAATAAGAAAAATATAGTTGTGTGCTCTTAACAAATAACAGTACGCAACTGCTCTGTGAAATGGGTGAGTACTATATTTTGAGCCATTGTTTAAAAGTAGCAGCATCTCTTCTTTCTGTATATAGCGGGTGAAAACATAAAAAGGAAAATCTTATTTTATTTCAGATGCCCAGAAACAAAATTCATCATGCAATGGTGACCAAAAAAAACAAGATTCATCACGGAATGGTGACCAAAAATCGACCTCACCAGTCAAAAAAGACAACAAACAAGGTTCGACAAAATCTTGAAATATATTCAATGAATATTTAATAACTGGATAGTTTTATGCTCAAATTTAACATTTTTTTTATTAACATCAACTTGGTAAATTGAAAAACAGACGACTTTGAAACATACAGCCTCCCTGCTAGATGAGCGATCGAAGCTTGTAGTATTTTATTCCTTTTATTTCATTTGAAAGAAAAATAATGAACAATTGAGAATCACAGTGGTTTATTAGATATAATGTAAAATATTGGAATCAATATGATTTAGTCAAAATTATCCTTTTTCTTGGACTAATTTTAGGGACGCAACGCCCACATACACACACGCACACGCCACACACACACACGCACGCTCGATTTTCTTTCGTTACAATTTTCTTCTTTCATTACACTCTCGAAATTGTTTTTCAACAAAATTTTGTACTTATCGGAGCCTGATGTTATCCCTCGGTGGCTCTTGCCCCAGGACCGGAGAGTTCGTGCGATGATACGATTTTCAGTCGGGCTGGCCAGTTTTTCCCTTCTGTTTGTCCGGTAATTCTTTGGAAACGAACCACTCGCGTTGACGTCCCAGGGCCAAGAGAACGATGAATCGCTTGACAAAGACGGGCATGAGCCGTAAGTGGAGCGAGAGCGGGGAGATCTCGAATCCTCGATCATATACAGATCCGAATCGATAAGCAAATCGATTCATCGACCAGTGGCGCGACGTACGAAACGCCTTGAAGATCTTACAATTCTCCCCCTTTTATGCGACTCCTCTGGGTAAACTGGGAGGCTCATAAAACGAAAGGTAATGGAAACATGCGAACGAGGTACCACCAGACATTAGGCACTTCCGCCTTTTCGTGCGATGATTTCGATCATTCAGTGGAACGACTCAGAGTTCCATCCACAAAGCGAGAGCCGTAAACCGTGGTTCCAAGATTCCTGTGAGATACTCGGGCTTTCCGTCCCGAGCAACGCTAGAATACAGATTGAGGTGGAATCCTTCCCAACCAGTAGGGCTCGGATGGCTCGATGAGCGCTTCACTTTTAATGATGAAACAGAAAGAGCCATGAAAATACGTCATTCTATTTTCACCGAGACACATAAAGTGGCATAATGTCCAATACCTCGAATATATCACAATAATCATCGACGCACTAAGCATACTTTGCACACACATTCACACACATTGTAAGCATACTATGCACGCACATTTCTTATTTGTATCGCACCATTATAATGAGATTAACATTACTTAATATTTCTTTTCGCGCTCAGGGAAAGCTTGAGGAAGAAAAGCAACCATTAGAGAATGAAATTGATGAGAATAAATTTTCCACAAACATAGATTTCTATATATCAATAAGCAAACACATTATAAGGAACGCGCATAATATTTTCGCAGATTCCATCTATTATACGTCCCAATTTCTTTCGAGTCATTATCCATATCGCATAGCACGAAGGCATTGTCACCAATATTTCGTAAAATTTTATAAGGTCCCTCAAACAAATGGAAAAATTTCTTTGTTACCTTATCCAACGCGTTCGACAAATGACGAACTCGTAGTAATACGAGGTCCCCAATATCTAATCGAACGCTTGAAATCGCGCGTTGTTGCTTTTTTCGACGATTAAAATTATTTAGCATATTTTCTCGTGCCAAGGTAATAGCATATTCATGAGCGACCTCCTGGGAGTCTGGGAAGCTGAGTAACTTTTTAATTTTATCCTGCACCGGTTTTCCAAAATGCAACTCATACGGGGAAAATCCGGTGCTTTGATGTACTGTAACATTCAGAATCTCTTCAATCTTGGGAACAAACTGGACCCATTTCGTGTGCCTGTCTGAACATAGGGTACGAAACAATCGCCCGAGCTCGCGCATTACTCGCTCAGTCGGATTGGATTGAGGATGGCGGATGGAACTGAACAAGGGTCGTATACCGATCCGCTCCAATTCTCTCCCCCACGCCTCCGACGTAAATTGGGTACCATGATCAGACAGGAGACGTTTTGGAGTACCAATTTGAGGAATAAAATCTCGCACAACTCTGTTCAAACATGCTTTAACCGTAGCTTTTTTTAATGGATAGAGTGCAACATATTTAGAAAAAACGTCGAGCATCACGAAAATTAATTGTGAACCCCCTCGTCCCATTGGGAGAGGACCATAAAGATCAACACTGACCAAGTCTAATATACCCTTTGAAGTCACGGATCCATGTTCTCCTTCCATAGAAATATTGAGGTATTTCACCCGCTGACACAAATCGCACTCTAAAACAAATTTTTTTACTTGAGCTTGCATTTTTCGCCAATAATAAAATTTTTTCAGGTACGCGAGCGTCTTAAAAACTCCGGGATGACCCAGCTTTGCGTGAATATCTTCAATTAACGGATGCTGTAGCTCCGGAGGAATAACAATTCTCCAAACTTGATTATCCTTTTCTTGATGGAACAGAATATGGTTATGAATAACAAAGTTATTTGGGGGGGATTCCGAACGACATTTTTCAATCACCTTTTCTATATCCTCATTTCTGAGTTGCCATTGACCCAATCTTTTGAGTTTGTGAAGCAGACTTGCATCATAATCCAACATGGCAATTGTGATTAATGATGAAGGCTCCTCACTCTCCTGAGGTAGAAAATACTGATGAAGGGCAGATATGACAAGACTCTTCTCGTCTTCCGCATGAAATCGGCGATCGGGGTTCCGACTGAAAAAATCAGCGACTAAGTTGTCTACCCCCCTACAATGAGAAATACGAAATGAGAATTCTTGGAGTAATAAACACCATCGAGCGATTCTAGAATTGCTCACTGAAACCGAATTTAGAAAAGTTAAACATTGGTGGTCAGTAACAATGTCGAAGATCGATCCAATTAAATATGCGCGAAATTTATTGACTGAATAAACGATAGCAAGGAGCTCCTTCTCCGTCGTCGTGTAATTTGCCTCGCACTTCGTAAGACAGCGGGAAACCACACAGACAACATTATGGTCGCCTTCATCGTTTATTTGGTAAAGAATTCCACAAATACCCCGATCGCTGGCATCCGTTTGCAATCGAAATGGGCGGCCGAAAATCACATGTTTTAAGCAAACGCATCGGGCGAAATCGTCCTTCAGATTCTTAAACGCCTTGGAATGCGTTATCGTCCACTGCCACACGGCATCTTTTCTCAATAATTCTCTCAATGGAGCGACAGATTCGCTTTGTCGGGGGTTAAATTGGCGGTAATAGTTACACACCCCTAAGAATTGTTGTAGCTGTCGTTTATCCTTTGGCTCAGCGAATTGCATGATAGTATCTAGTCTTGACGGCTCGGGTACTACGCCCTTAGATGACAGAATAAATCCCAAGAACGGTACGGATTTTTGAAAAAATACGCATTTTGCCAGTTTCAACGTGAAGTTATATTCAAGGAGTCGTCTAAAAACCTCATTAAGAATTTCGTAATGTTTTTCCATTGTCCTAGTTCCTATCACAATATCATCTATATAGCATGAAATATGGTCATTCAAATCCTTTCCTATCGCAAAGCTTAGCGCTCGAATAAATCCGCTTCCCGCGGTCTTAAGGCCAAACGGCACACGGCAAAACTGGTATAAATTCGATTCAAATAAGAACGACGTATACGGACGGGAGTCTTTATGGAGGGGAATCTGCCAGTACCCGTGAGTCAAATCTATTTTTGAAAAATATTGTGCACCGTGGTATTTTTGTAGCAATTCAGATACAAGTGGCGGAGACTCTTGATCTTCGTCTATTACTTTATTTAAATGACGGGCATCGAGACAGATCCTTACCGCGCCGTTTTCCTTCTTTACAATTCGCAAAGGATTGCAGAATTTGCTCACCGACCTCTCAATCACACCATTCTTCATCATCTCATCTAATTCTTTGGCTACCGGGGTTCTCAAATGTCGCGGAATCGGATATGTGAAGCGAATACGAGGATTTTCCGTGTTTAAACGAACCTGGTGCTCATAACCTCGCGCACAACCCGGTTTATCGGAAAATAACATTTTATATTTCTCTAAAAACATCTCAAAATTGCGTTTCTCTCCATCTCCTAACAATAAAGAATCATTCGTTGACTCTGACGAGCCACGGTTAATTGGATATTCGTAGGCAGCATCGGTTTCAGCCCGCATTTCATTGGAAAATATTTTCACGTAACGATCTACACTATTCGAATCACTTAAACTCGCGGGTTCATCTTCAGGATTATTTTTCTTTTCTTCCTCTTGATGCGCTTCGGACACTACTGTGTTAGTTCCTACATTTATTTCATTATTCAACTCTTCTACATTAATTATATAAATACGCATTCCCTCTTTATCCCGAGAACATACCAGCGCTTCAACCGGTCCGCGCTCAAAAATCACGGTCGCGGGTGACAAGCAATATCCTCGGATCTCAATCTGTGTCAACTTATAATTAATAATTGCTTCATTTTTCGACATCCAATCGTTTCCCAGGATCATGTCGGACGTTAGAAACGGGATAACTAGGAATACAGTGCCTATACGTAAATTTTCAACGGTGACGGTCGAGTACACTTGTCGTTTAATGGCCGTTATTTTTTTCTGTATTGCGGTTGACACGACTATATTCGATACGGGTAATACTTCTACCTTTTGACGCTTTATTATTTCTTTGTATAATTGCTCGGATATGGCAGTGACTTGACTACCCGTATCCAGGAGTGCCGTCACCTCCATTTCCGCAATTTTCACGCAAACATGTGGACTTTTCGTAATTTTCATTCCACCGTTATATAAGGATTCCGTTCCTTTTTCTAAACCCGTATTTAATTCGTCCGCAAAATCAAAATATTTTTGACACGATGTCGGAACGGAGTACAACGCGCCGCAATTCAGTTTAAATTACTCATACCGTTCGACCGATTGCTATTGAAGTTGTTTTGGTACGAGCCCTGTTGTATCGGAGGGGGAAAGCGGGTATCTGGGAGAGCGAGATTCTGCGTTTGTTGGTGTAACTGACCCTGTCCTTCTATTCTCGAATGTTGCGGATTATTATGTCTTTGTTTTCTTCGGTACGGCCTTCCAAAATTTCTATTTCTATGATTTTGATGGCCATCCCCACCGTTTTCTTTTTTCTTACAATATTCGGAGACTCCGCTCTTCGTTTTCTATTCTCTAATAATAACGGTTTATTTAATATCAAGGATTTTTGTAACGCCGCTGCTTTCGCTCGTGTTGTACGTGGCGAAATGGCTTTATTTACTTTCGGCATGTAAACACAAAATTATTTTCGTCACAGCTACTGAGTATCTTGTCCCTTGTTGGGCGCCATTGTAGTATTTTATTCCTTTTATTTCATTTGAAAGAAAAATAATGAACAATTGAGAATCACAGTGGTTTATTAGATATAATGTAAAATATTGGAATCAATATGATTTAGTCAAAATTATCCTTTTTCTTGGACTAATTTTAGGGACGCAACGCCCACATACACACACGCACACGCCACACACACACACGCACGCTCGATTTTCTTTCGTTACAATTTTCTTCTTTCATTACACTCTCGAAATTGTTTTTCAACAAAATTTTGTACTTATCGGAGCCTGATGTTATCCCTCGGTGGCTCTTGCCCCAGGACCGGAGAGTTCGTGCGATGATACGATTTTCAGTCGGGCTGGCCAGTTTTTCCCTTCTGTTTGTCCGGTAATTCTTTGGAAACGAACCACTCGCGTTGACGTCCCAGGGCCAAGAGAACGATGAATCGCTTGACAAAGACGGGCATGAGCCGTAAGTGGAGCGAGAGCGGGGAGATCTCGAATCCTCGATCATATACAGATCCGAATCGATAAGCAAATCGATTCATCGACCAGTGGCGCGACGTACGAAACGCCTTGAAGATCTTACAAGCTCTTGATTGTAACTTCTAATAATAATAAAGTATGGTCAGTTTTATTCCGTTGCAATTATTTGTGTTGTAAATTTTTACATAGTAAAATGTTCGTAATTTTTGTCAATTCGCTTGTATTGTTTTGTTTGTAATTTATTACAACATATTAATGTACGTCCTGCGAATTTAACTTTTTTATTGATGCATTTCCGTAATTTAGCAGGTTTGAGTTATTTTATTAATTTTTGAATCGTGAATACCTAGCATTTGATTTTTCAGATGACGTTTTTTTTTTTTAAAGAATTTAATGCAATGTACTTTATTACATTAGTTATATTTTGAAGGAGGAGTGTTTGACGGTTACAGTCATAGTTATATTTTGAAGGAGTTCTTTTTAATAATAACGTGAGCAATTTTTCCATAAAGTGGGTCATGAGTTTTTGTTGTCTACTATCCTGCAAAGAATTACCATTGTAACTTCCAAAATGGCAACGACCCTTAAAAAAAAAAAATTTTAAATAAAAAATGCAAAACTCGAGTAGAGTATTCGAAAATTCAAAAATTGTTTTCAAAATGTTATTCTCAAAAAATGGAATGTATTTTTTGTCCATGTGTTTTTAATATACAAAATCTTGCATTATATAGTTAATTCTTATTATTATATTTTTTAGATGAGCAGGTCAGACCGCCACGATGGAAGCGTGCAGGACAAAAATGCAGAAAAAACGAAGAAGATGCTCAGAAACGGCTCCAATACTTATTGAAACAATTATCGACTCCCCGTCGACATTGAATCACAGAGCCGGGAAAAAAACAGTATCGGTGAACTGTTATCATATTCGCGATCTTTATAACCTCAGTAGTTGTTCGTAATAAACAACATATGAAAAACGTCATTCACGGAAATATATATCGGTGAACTGTCATCATATTCGCGATCTTTATAACCTCAGTAGTTTTCGTAATAAACAACATATGAAACGTCATTCACGGAAATATATTGAAACGGCACACTTTCCGAACACTCATTAAATATGTAATTTGAACTGCGCGCCAGGCGACTCAGTGCTTAGCCGCTCGACGCGACACGGTGTCAAAACCTAGAAACAACTTATAAAGACAGAAAATCCCTCTTTTCTCACGATATTCACTCATTCCTATTCTCCAACAAGCATTTCATTAACTCTTATACAAAACACGCACAAACAAACAAAAAAACAAGTTAAAAATAAACATAAAACAAAATGCGGGAGAGTCCAGGCAGTAAATCATAATACAAGTCCAATAACACGTTCAATCCAACGGAAATGGCAAATCTCGAGGCAGGGTTTAGATCCAACGGAAAGAATGCTCGAAATCACTCGCAAATTAGTTAATTATTATGTTCAAAAGAAAAACTCACTTTATTTTGGTTAAAAAAGGGTAAAGACGAACCCTAAACAACAAAAACATTTATTTTCTTTGTAAAATTATTATTTCTAAAACGAGCGATGGAAACCAGCCTTAAGGTCAACCAATCGCGCCGCAGCGACGGGCCGGCCGACCAATACGGAAATTTAGAGATCGAAACTCTGGTTCGAGATTATTTTTCCGGGCCAATCCGATCTCGAGTTATTTTTAGAATGAATTATGATCATTATTCCTTTGTCTGAATTAGTATAAAAGGCCGTGCTGAGCAGCAACGGCAGCTCATTCTTGAATCAGCTCTCGCTTCAAGTACAGAGGTAGTGACTCTGGAAAACAAGCTCCAACCTAAAAAAACCTACATTTTTCCAAATTTCACGCCAAGAGGGAGGGGACTGTGCGGGTTCGTACGGTCTGAAGATTCGAGGGTGAAATTCCTATCCACTCACACTAAGGAGGGAGGGGCCTGTGCGGGTTCGTACGGGTTGGAGATTCCTGGTGTGAGAACCGATTCCTGTTATCCATAAGTGAGAGGGAGGGGACTGTGCGGGTTCGTACGGTCTGAAGAGTCTCGAATTTGGATCCCTTTTCTCTCCTATGCTAAAGAGGGAGGGGACGGTGCGATTTCGTATTGTCTGAAGATTCTTGGCATAGGAACCTTATCAAAAACCCATTCTTTTTAACAGGTTGGAGTATAGTAAATTCTTTAGAAGCACGTAAAATAAATCACACTCTTTGAGGCGAGAACTGTTTCCATTTTTCCGAAACATAAGATTTATCAATCTTAGTAAATTGTATCGAGCCAAAGCCAGAAATAAATCTAAAATTATATAAAGTCATTAAATTAAACGGATTGATATTAATCGGAAATAGCAAATCAGGAAAACAAGAGAGTAAAAGAATCGAGCCAATTTATTATCATTTTGCTAAGCAGATTTATTCAAAAAACAAATTTATTGAAATAAGAGAGCGCATTATTAATTTGGACAAATTTATTGAAATAAGAGAGCGCATTAACAAACTGGACAAATTTATTGAAAAAAGAGAGCGCACTATTAATTTGGACAAATTTATTGAAATAAGAGAGCGAATTATCAAATTGGACAAATTTAATGAGAAAAAAGAGCGTATTATAGAATTGGACAAATTAATTGAAATTAGGGAGAGAAATTTATGATTATCAATAAAAACACCAAGGATCGGCACACTACTTTTGTTTGTACACATCATTACACTGAATAAACATTGTTATTTATCGTTTGAATCAAATCATCACACTCTCGTTTATTTATATGCCTGCTCCTAAATTTTTAGTAGCTCGAATTCACGCGTAGCGGGTGACGTCGAAAAGCGTACCGTTACAATATATAGGTATATGTTTGTATTATGGAACCAGGAAAAAAATATACAGATATATAAAATGTATTATGGCACCAGGAAAAAAATAATATCCTCTAATAAAAAGTTCATGGGGTCGATATATCGAAATATCGAATTTTTGAAGCCTCTTTATTCGTGCTGTGATCGGTCGCTCGGCTCTTATACACTGGAATTTCGAATTATTCGAGTTTCACTGTCAGTTTGACAGTTGCGCGTATACGCTTGCGGTTATACGCTACTGTCAGAATAAAAACTGAATGTTTTTATTTAAGAGAAAAAGCATATGTACGAAATATGATTTTATTAATCCATGAAATCGAGCTCGAAGGGTCCAGGATTACATGTTATCCATCAATTTCTTTAAATTTTAGTGTCCAGGTCGATGATGCTGCTGTTATCGAAGTTCAGGACGACTTCATCTTGATTTTTAGTGTCCAGGTCGACGGTTCAAGGTTTTCGGTCTCTAGGTCGACATTTTTAAGATTTTGTATGTCCAGGTCGACGGCCTCATAGTTTTTGGTCTCTAGGTCGACGTCTTTGAGAATTTTTATGTCCAGGTCAACGGCCTCATGGTTTTTGGTTTCTGGATCGACATTTTCAAGATTTTTTATGTCCAGGTTGACGGCCCCATGGTTTTTGGTCTCTAGATCGACGTTTTGAAGATTTTTTATGTCCAGGTCGACGGCCCCATAGTTTTTGGTCTCTAGGTCGACGTCTTTGAGATTTTGTATGTCCAGGTCGACGGCCCCATGGTTTTTGGTCTCTAGATCGACGTTTTTAAGATTTTTTATGTCCATGTCGACGGCCCCATAGTTTTTGGTCTCTAGATCGACCTCTTTGAGATTTTGTATGTCCAGGTCGACGGCCTCATGGTTTTTGGTGTTTAGGTCGACGTTTTCAAGATTTTTTATGTCCAGGTCGACGACCCCATAGTTTTTGGTCTCTAGATCGACGTTTTCAAGATTTTTCATGTCCAGGTCGACGGCCCCATGGTTTTTGGTCTCTAGATCGACGTTTTGAAAAATGTTCATGTCCAGGTCAACGGCCCCATGGTTTTTGATTTCTAGATCGACGTTTTGAAAATTTTTTATGTTCAGGTCGACGGCCCAATAGTTTTTGGTCCCTAGGTCGACGTCTTTGAGATTTTATATGTCCAGGTCGACTGCCCTATGGTTTTTAGTCTCTAGATCGACGTTTTCAAGATTTCTATGTCCAGGTCAACGGCCCCATGGTTTTTGATTTCTAGATCGACGTTTTGAAATTTTTTATGTTCAGGTCGACGGCCCCATAGTTTTTGGTCTCCAGGTCGACGTCTTTGAGATTTTATATGTCCAGGTCAACGGCCCTATGGTTTTTGGTCTCTAGATCGATGTCTTTGAGATTTTTTATGTCCAGGTCGACGGCCTCATGGTTTTTGATTTCTAGATCGTCGTTTTGAAAAATTTTTATGTTCAGGTCGACGGCCTCATAGTTTTTGGTCTCTAGGTCGACGTCTTTGAGATTTTATATGTCCAGGTCGACTGCCCTATGGTTTTTAGTCTCTAGATCGACGTTTTCAAGATTTTTATGTCCAGGTCAACGGCCCCATGGTTTTTGATTTCTAGATCGACGTTTTGAAAATTTTTTATGTTCAGGTCGACGGCCCCATAGTTTTTGGTCTCTAGGTCGATGTCTTTGAGATTTTTTATGTCCAGGTCGACGGCCCCATAGTTTTTGGTCTCTAGATCGACGTCTTTGAGATTTTATATGTCCAGGTCAACGGCTCTATGGTTTTTGATTTCTAGATCGATGTCTTTGAGATTTTTTATGTCCAGGTCGACGGCCTCATGGTTTTTGGTGTTTAGATCGACGTTTTGAAAATTTTTCATGTCTAGGTCGACGGCCTCATAGTTTTTGGTCTCTAGGTCGACGTCTTTGAGATTTTATATGTCCAGGTCGACTGCCCTATGGTTTTTAGTCTCTAGATCGACGTTTTCAAGATTTTTATGTCCAGGTCAACGGCCCCATGGTTTTTGATTTCTAGATCGACGTTTTGAAACTTTTTTATGTTCAGGTCGACGGCCCCATAGTTTTTGGTCTCTAGGTCGATGTCTTTGAGATTTTTTATGTCCAGGTCGACGGCCCCATAGTTTTTGGTCTCTAGGTCGACGTCTTTGAGATTTTATATGTCCAGGTCAACGGCCCTATGGTTTTTGGTCTCTAGATCGATGTCTTTGAGATTTTTTATGTCCAGGTCGACGGCCTCATGGTTTTTGGTGTTTAGATCGACGTTTTGAAAATTTTTCATGTCTAGGTCGACGGCCCCATAGTTTTTGGTCTCTAGGTCGACGTCTTTGAGATTTTATATGTTCAGGTCGACGGCCCTATGGTTTTTGGTCTCTAGATCGACGTTTTCAAGATTTTTCATGTCCAGGTCGACGGCCCCATAGTTTTTGGTCTCTAGGTCGACGTCTTTGAGAATTTTTATGTCCAGGTCAACGGCCTCATGGTTTTTGTTTTCTGGATCGACATTTTCAAGATTTTTTATGTCCAGGTTGACGGCCCCATGGTTTTTGGTCTCTAGATCGACGTTTTGAAGATTTTTTATGTCCAGGTCAACGGCCCCATAGTTTTTGGTCTCTAGGTTGATGTCTTCGAGATTTTTTATGTCCACGTCAACGGCCCTATGGTCTTTGGCCTCTAGGTCGACGTTTTCAAGATTTTTCATGTCCAGGTCGACGGCCCCATAGTTTCTGATCTTTCTTAGTGGTCTTGTACATTGTCTATTGACAATGTACAAGAACACTATGGTGGAGGTATGACTGAGCTATGCATACACTGCACAGCTGAACATTTCGTATCAGAAAAAATATCCAACATGCGAAATTCATTTCACGATTGCTGTACTCACAGAAAAGTGCGGCTCAAAAATCTACCAGAAATACCAGCAGAATTATATTCTTTATTCAATGGAATTCACGAAAAATCAAATATATTTTTCGAGTGAATTCGAAACTACAACGCGTCCTTTTCATTCGCTTCATTTAATGCAAATTTAATGAACTATGAAGGACAACGTCCTGGGCCGTACTGCTTCAAGATACAAAGTCAAATTTATTATCAAATAAATACAGCCCTTCACCTGCCGCCCAATGAACTGCCAACCTACGATCAGTTGTTCATAGTAGATTCCCATGAAGCAGTTAGTTCTATACAAAGACAAAACACTGCCCTTGATCCAAGCATTCTGGACTATTGGATCGTATTATGCGTGAAAAAAATGTTTTCGCTCAATCATATAAAATGATAGGGGAAGAATTGCGAGCTTAAGAGACCAATGGATCTGACAACGCACAACCACCTGACGAGTTATAGCTTCTTTTTACTCTAAAACCAGGAATGGATCGCCGAAGATTCAACTTTCAACGAAGTAACGAGGTAGCGGCCGTGTTTTCGACTACGGAGAGATTCCGGAATCGTACGTTACTGTTTGCAATAAAAATGCGCGTATACTACAATTGGTAAGTACTATGGATCCTAATGTTGAACCCTGGGTGTATCCATTGTTTTAACCATTTGGTACTCGAGGCTGGCATCGAGATCTGAGACAAACAAATAATACTCAGAAACGAATATCCAGAGAAGCTTACACCAGATATCGGATGGCTATCCGCGAAAACGATCACGGGAATGTCATTCTTCTGGGAAGACGTCTTTTTCAACAGTGGGCAGTAGATAATTATGTGAAAGTCGAGAAGGATCGCATACAATTTATAAAACAAAACCAAGCAAAAATCCGTGCTGAAACTTACTCAGGATTAGTAGATTATCTAGATACTACTGCACACGCCGCAGATGCACGGGTCGGAAAAATAGGCATTTTACCCTCCACATATAGTGGCTCACCGCAAAATATGATGCAACACTAGCAGGATGCCATGGGAATCGTACGAAAATTCGGAAAACCGGATCTCTTTATTACGATGACTTGCAATCCAAACTGGCGCGAGATAAAGGAAAATCTTCTTCCTGGTCAGCAACCATCTGACAGACCAGATCTCACAGCCCGTGTTTTCGATATGAAGAAAAAACATTTACTCGACTTAATCGTTCGAAAAAATTTCTTTGGTGAATCAAATGCATTCGTATACACAATTGAGTCACAGAAGCGTGGCCTATTGCATATTCATCTGTTGGTGACATTAAAGAACAAATTATCAACCCCAGAAAAAGTCAACCAATACATCTCTGCTGAAATTCCTGATCCAGATGTAAATCCCGATTTGCATCGGATTGTTATGGGGAATATGATCCATGGACCTTGTGGCGCATGGTGTGAAGTGAACGGAAAATGCTCCAAACACTTTCCAAAACCATTCCGCAATGAAACCACAATGGATGCGGACGCTTATCCACACTATCGTCGAAGAGATACTGGAACTTCATACGAACGTCGTGGAGGACACGTCGTTGACAATCAATGGGTCGTACCTTATTGTCCGACGTTGTTGCGCATTTTTAATTGCCATATAAATGTAGAAATTGTAACAAGCGTCACAGCTCCAAAGTACTTGTACAAATACATTTTCAAAGGACATGATGGAGCTGCTATTCAGATAACAAACAGAGAAGACGGGGAAAACGAAGAACGGGTTATTAATCACGATGAAGTTACAGATCACGTTGAAGCTCGTTACGTAGGACCAAACGAGGCAATTTGGCGTATTTGTGATAAAAAAAATGCAAGAGAAAGCCATCCTGTGATACGTCTTCCGGTACATTTGCCCAACGAGCATAATGTGACAATTCCGGTAGACATGAACAATGATGGAATAAGGAATGCTATGAGTCAGATAGGTATGCTGAACGATTATTTCGCGTTAAATTTGCGCGATGCATTTGCGAGACAATTTATATATCCCGATATTCCATCACATTATGTGTTTAAAAGATCAAAAGTTGATGGACAAACAGTTTGTAGGTGGGAAAAACGACAGCGTAGACATGACGCGTTCGGACGAATGTATTCGGTGAGTCCTGCACAAACTGAATTATTTCATCTACGGTTACTTTTGTTGAAGGTTAAAGGAGCCAAGAGTTTTGATGATTTGAGAACTATTAATGGTCAAGCTTGCGAAACTTTCATCGCGACATGTTTAGCTTTAGGTTTGATCGAAGACGACGACGAGTGGAAGAGAGCAATGGAAGAAGCTGCTATTTGGATGATGCCTGGGTTACTCCGAAGATTATTCATAAGAATACTGGTTCACTGTCAGCCGATTCATCCTGAGGAGCTTTGGGAAGAATTCAAAGAAAAATTGTCAGAGGATTATGCGAGACATATTGGCATGCAACGAGCTCAAAGAAAGGCGTATTCCCAAATTGCTCGTATGCTTATAAATGAAGACTCAAATATATCACGATTCCCAACAATGGAGCAAATAGAGATATCGGACGACGATGAAAGAGATATCTCTCCTGCTCAGTTTGTAGAAATTGGCATGCGACAATATGAGCAGCTGAATGATACTCAAAAGGGATTCGTTGATGCGGTCTTGAGTGTGATAGACAATAACAACGATGAGCAAACTTGTTTCTATATCGACGGACCAGGGGGATCCGGTAAGACGTTTACATACACTACCCTTTCAAATCTCGTTAGAGGCAGAGAAAAGCGCGTCAGTGCTATGGCCTTCACCGGAATTGCAGCAATATTATTGCCAGAGGGAAAAACAGTACACAAAACGTTTGGACTTCCAGTACCTTTGTACGCAGATTCTACATCGAGCATCAAAGTTCAATCTAAACAGGGTGAGTATTTAAAAAATGTTGATCTTTTTATCTGGGATGAAGCACCAATGGCACCACGCCATGCATTGGAAGTAGCAGATCGAACATTGCGGGACATTATGAATAATGACAAACCGTTTGGTGGAAAAGTCATTGTTCTTGGAGGAGATTTTCGACAACTCCTTCCTGTCAAAGTGCGAGGTACTCGCAGCGAAATAATAAATCTGTCAATCAAGTACAGTGCATTGTGGTCACATTTCTCTAAATATGCGTTAACTCAGAACATGAGAGTATTACCAAACGAAGTTGAATTTGCAAAATTCTTACTTAACGTTGGTGACGGTCTTCTCAATGATGCGAATGATAATCTTCAAGTTCCAGAACGTTGCGTGGCGCCTGCAAACCAAGATATCGTAGAAGACACTTACGGACAAGTGGTGAGAGCGAAAAATTTCCAAGATGTAGCAAAACGTGCAATTCTGTCCGCTCGAAATGTCGACGTCGACGAAATCAATTCGAGAGTTATGGATTTATTCGATCAAAGTACGGAACGGCTATACACGAGTGTTGATAGTACCGAGAATTGTGGCGACAACGATCAGATCAACGAGACTATTTTGCCCGAGTATCTAAATACATTGTCACCACCGGGTTTGCCACCTCATGAACTTCGCCTCAGAAAAAACGGTATTATAATGCTTATAAGAAATTTGAGTATTAACGAAGGGTTATGCAACGGTACAAGATTGATGATCTTAGAAATGGGTAATACAGTATTGCGTTGTGAGATTTTATCAGGTGATAAAAGTGGAGAGGTCGTTTTTTTACATCGCATTACTCTTTATTGTGAAAATGATCATCCCTTTACTTTCAAGCGTCGTCAATTTCCTGTAAAGGTAGCTTTTGCTATGACCATCAACAAGTCACAAGAACAAACATTCGATAAAATTAGCGTAGATCTTCGAAGAGATGTCTTCAATCACGGTCAATTATACGTGGCCTTCTCACGTGTGCGTTCTTGGGAAGCTCTCAAAGTTTATATCGGAGTACAATGTGACAGGAACATCGTTAAAAATTATGTCTACAAGGAATTATATCGCTGAAATATCACTCAAAATTTGCCCATAAAATTCGATAATTTGAAACATCACTTCTACTTGTATTATATTATTATGATGTTAATATAAATATGTTGGATTAAAAAATAGTTCATTAAAAAGAATGTTATCTTCATAAAAATAATAATTTACGTGTGTGTGCACATAATACGGAAAAGCGGTCAATCCGTAGAACGGTCAATAACGGACAAAAAATTAGCGATCTCTCTCTCGCTCTCTGTATCAAGAGACTCGGTAGAGTCTCGGGACAAGTACATTTGACAGCGTCGTCTGCTTGCCCGAGACTCACCCGAGTATATTATCTCTGAATAAAGCGATTTCGACGGTGGGGGTAAACTCTTTCTTAAATTACGGAGCTCAAGGGTGATCTCATGATCTGAAATTTGGACTAAAGACTAATTAAGTTATCCTCCTTCGATTGAGCCATAAATCAACCCGATTAATGCCGTAATTGCTGAAAAAAAGCTTTGCACAGAAAAAAATATGCAATGATCGGAGTGTGCGTGCGCGTATGTATACGACACAGAGAAAGGCCTCGTGGCGCTGGCGTCTTTCTGATTGGTCGCGACTGACGACACAAAACAAACAGTGCAGACGAGCAGGTGACGTCAGCTGATCGCGATGAAAAAATCATCATCGATATTTCGACGGCCCATATGGACGCGAGTGTGAGAGAGATAGCTGAAATAGGTTCACATTTTTCTTTCACGCCGTTAACATTTTCGAGAAAATAATAGTTACAAACTTGTTCCTTGTCAAACAACAAACGTTGGCTAACCATTTATTTTCTCGAGAGTGCAGGGTTAAGGAAGAAAAACGTGAATACTGTGCTTACAGCTTTGACAGCTCGTCATAACCTCACAAATGCTAATTTGCAGCTGGCATTACCACCGACATGCTCCAGTGACGGGGGAATATGCTTCATGAATGAATATGCTTCACAACCTTTGCCCCATTTCTACACCCACAATTTTATTCATTTTTAGCATAACTATATAACATCGCCGCTGGCATTATATTAATTGCAAAGCGATGATAACTCTCAGGGACATAGAAATTTTGTCGCTGAGCAACATGAAAATCTTGTTGCTGCGACACATGAAAATCTTGTTGCTGCCAGTTATCCGGAAGCTCCAGATAATTCTCAATGACATAAAAATCTTGTCACTGAGCCACATGAAAATCTTGTCGCTGAGAGTTATCCGGAAGCTCTGGATAACTCTTATCGACAAGTTGTTGCTTCGGAAGGAACCAAATATTGTGGAGCGACAAGTTTTCTGGAATTGTTTACAGCGACAACATTTATACAGGGAAAATATTCATCACTTTCTGATAGCGATGCATGTTTTCCCTGTTTGTTAAATTAATCACAAAGCGACAATAACTCTCAGCGACATAAAAATCTTGTCGCTGAGCAGCATGAAAATCGTGTCGCTGAGAATTATGCTCCGGAAGGAACCAAATATTATAGAGCGACAAGTTCTCTGAAATCGTTTGCAGCAACAACATTTGTCTAAATGATTCTTACAGGGAAAACATTCATCGCTTTCTGATAGCGATGCATTTATTCCCTGCTAGTTGGATTAATCGCTAATAACAATAACTCTCAGCGACATGAAAATCTTGTCACTGAGCTACATAAAAATCGTGTTGGTGAGAGTTTTGCTCCGGAAGGAGCAAAATATTGTACAGCGACAAGTTTTCTGGAATTGTTTGCAGCGACAACATTTGTGTAAATGATTCTCACAGGTTGGCATGAATTTGGGCTCAAATTTAGCTCCACAGAATACATTTGCAGAAAAAGAATTAGCATAGTACTCCCATCGAGCCAACACGATAAAATCTTCGTTGCAAAATTGATGTGAAAACTTTGATTTTTCCAAGCTGATGGTCAAAAGTTGAAAATTGCCCTCTTGCGATAAATTGAGACGTTGGCACGTATTTGCTCTTCCTTTCAGCTTATCAAAACATGTTGACTGAAAAAAAAATCATTATTTTACTATTTTTACTCGGAGCCGAGCGATTTTCGTTTGAAAATTTACGAAAAATCGTCATTTTCCAGCGATAATCGTGGTAAATGGGCCAAAAATCATATCTCGGCGAGAGATTGAGATATCGGCATGAATTTGGGCTTAAATTCAGCTCCACAGAGTACATTCGTTGCAAATTGATGTAATAACTTTGATTTTTCCAAGCCGATGGTTAAAAGTTGAAAATTGCCCTCTCGCGATAAATTGAGACGTTGGCACGTGCTTACCGTTCGTGTGAGCAAAACAAATTGTGTGGCTGGAAAAAAAAATCATAATTTTACCATATTTACTCGGAGACGAGCGATTTTCGTCTGAAAAATCACGAAAAACCGTAATTTTCCAGGGATAATCCTGGTAATGGGCACAAAATCATATCTCGGTGAGAAATTGAGATAGAAGCATTGATGAATTTTGAATGAGGATTTTGTTCCTTGTAAGTTTTTTCCTGTTTACTTATACTCCATATTACAAAGAATGAGTTAACGCCGTTATCTGATATTGCCATTTTTCATTTCATTTTTTCTTTAAAAATATCAGCTAACTCGCCTAAAAAACCTTGATAAAAAACATCTCGCCTCAAATACCTTGGCCAATAACAACTCAAAACACTTAAAATGAATACTAAATTCGGAGTCAGAAAAAATGAAGTGATATCCTAGCCAAAAATCCCCTCCTCGGGAAAAAAAGCCTGCATAAGTCCATTTGTTGGTGACCACCTTTTTCATTTGTTTTCACAGATAAATCTACTCGCTTAAAAAACCTTGGTATAAAAGACATCTCGCCTAAAAAAACCTTGGTATAAAAAACATCTCGCCTAAAAAACCTTGGTATTGAAACGTTTCATGATTTTTGAACATTGGTTAGTTGTTCAAAAATCGAAACTAAGGATTTTTGAGATCCTCTTCTCTCTCGTGGAGAGGTGTGCAGGTTCGTGCACTTACCGGCGAGGTCTTTCCCTGGCGGATCAGCAAGTCTCTGGAAAAAGTCTTGAAAAAAGTCCCAATTGGGACTCGGGATTTGGGACTTTAGTGGACTCGCTTGTGAGTTCCTATTGGGTTATGTCGGGAAGCAGGTTGTGAAATAAAGTTTGAGACTCAGTTTAAGCAGAGCAATTATATTATTTTATTATCAAAAGTCTTTACTGGATGAGAGCTGTCGAAGGACTGATCAACGAAAAGACCAAAAGTATAACTCGAGCTCATAGAACGAAAACGTCTCTATGCTTCGGTTTCTTATTACTTTTATCATTTGTATATTTAATATTTTATAAACACATCTATGGTACTTTTATTTATAAGACCTCACGCGTTCTCTTTCTCAATTCGTATAGTGTTTCTTATCAAACTTATTTCTACGTTGATTGATTATTTTTGCTCATATCAGACGTGGAATGATCAGCCATTGTATTCCCTGGCTGTTCGCGATACCATAGTATTTGGGTATCCGGTATCGGTATCATGTGGTACTTTTTTATCCGAAATTTTTCGGTATCAATCCCGATTCGGGACCCACGTTGCTTTGGTACCGATACCAAACATATTCGGTATATATCCCGATTTGGAACCCACGTTGCTTTGGTATCGATACCAAACATATTCGGTATACATCCCGATTTGGAACCCACGTTGCTTTGTTACCGATACCAAACATATTCGGTATATATCCCGATTTGGAACCCACGCAGCTTTGGTATCGATACGATAAATGATCGGTATCAATCCCGATTCGGACTACGCAGCTTTGGTATCGATACGAAAAAGAATCGGTATCAATTTCGATTCGGAACTCAACGCAGTTTCAATCAAACCCACGCAGGTAACGACACGATACAGAATGGATATAAATCTCGATTCGTAACCCACTCAAAGACCAGCGCCGCTGCATGTAGAAGCTGAAAAAACCACATCATCCGAGGGAGACTCGAACCCGGGACCCTCGGAGTTCGAGTCTCGTGCGCTATCCACTACGCTACCATCAAGAGACTCGGTAGAGTCTCGGGACAAGTACATTTGGCAGCTCTGTCGTCTGCTAGCCCGCGGCTCGCCCAGAGTATATTATCTCGAAACAAAATGATTCGCCGTGGTGGGGGTAAAATATGAAATTTCTTTCCTTAATTACGGAGCCGGGGAGAAATATTATGATTTGAAAATTGAACTGGAGACTTATTATGAAAAGAGCTTTCGATTAAGCCCTGGATCAGCACGATTGATGCCGTATTTGCTGAGAAAAAACTTTGCACAGGCTCAAGATTATGCTAAGATCGAAGTATTGGTGTGTATGTATACGACACACAATGAAAGGCCTTTTGATGCTATCAAGCTTCTTATTGGTCGCGACAGAGCTGCGTTCGAAAACTCGTTGCCCACACAGCTATATGTAATAACGTGGCCCTGTGTGGCCCTGTGGCTATATATTCTTCTGCACTGTGGCTATATATTCTTCTGAATAAGTACAAACAAAAAAAACAGTGCAGATGAGCGAGCGAAAAATGTCAGCTGATATTTCGAAGGGCCATATATATTGACGCGAGTGTGAGAGAGATAGCTGAAATAAGTTCATATTTTTCCTTTCCGCCCTTGACATTTTCGAGAAAATAACTGTTACAACTTGTTCTTTGTCGAACAACGAATGTTGGCTAACCATTTATTTGCCCGGGAATGCAAGGTTATGGGAGAAGAATGTGTTGCAGGTTTGTCGTTACCGAGTCTGAACGAATGCTGTGATACTGCTTTGACAGCTCGTCATAACCTCACAAATTCGAATTTTCAGCTGGCATATTACCGACATGCTCCAATGACGGGAGAATATGCTTCATGAATGAATATGCTTCACATGTTTTGACCTATTTATTCCTACACCCACCATTTTATTCATTTATAGCATGACTTACAATGCCACAGGCATCAGATTAATCGCTAAGCGATAATATCTCTCAGGAAAATAAACTCTTGTCGCTGAGCGACATAAAAATCTTGTCGCTGAGCGACATGAATATCTTGTCGCTGAGGCAAATGAAAATCTTGTCGCTGTGAGGGCTCAGTGACATGAAAATCTTGTCGCTGCGAGGGCTCAGTGACATGAAAATCTTGTCGCTGAACCACATGAAGATTCATCGCAAAGCGATAATATCTCTCAGTGACATAAAAATCTTGTCGCTGAGCGACATGAAAATCTTGTCGCTGCGAGTGCTCAGTGACATGAAAATCTTGTTGCTGAATCACATGAAGATTAATCGCTAAGCGATAATATTTTTCATTGTCAGTGACATAAAAATCTTGTCACTGAGGCACATGAATATCTTGTCGCTGAGGCAAATGAAAATCTTGTCACTGCGAGGGCTCAGTGACATGAAAATCTTGTCGCTGCGAGGGCTCAGTGACATGAAAATCTTGTCGCTGAACCATATAACGATTAATCGCTAAGCGATAATATTTCTCAGTGACATAAAAATCTTGTCGCTGAGGCAAATGAAAATCTTGTCGCTGCGAGGGCTCAGTGACATGAAAATCTTGTCGCTGAACCACATGAAGATTAATCGCTAAGCGATAATATCTCTCAGTGACATAAAAATCTTGTCGCTGAGCGACATGAAAATTTTGTCGCTGAAGCAAATGAAAATCTTGTCGCTGAGGCAAATGAAAATCTTGTCGCTGCGAGGGCTCAGTGACATAAAAATCATGTCGCTGAGCCACAAGAAAATTTTGTACATTCATCCCTTTTTGATAGTGATGCATTTTTTTCCTGCTAGAGGTAAAATTCAAAAAAAATTGTTCGAAAAAAAAAATTCTAAGAGAAATTCGAAGAAAAATCCAGGCGATTTAGTATGAAAATACGCAACTTCTTGTATCGGTAAAAATTTTCTATAAACCATATCATTCTTGGGTTATTTTGAATTTTTCAAAACTTTCTGTTTTTGGCCAAAAACGAAATAACTTTCGGGAAAAAAAACACAACAAATTTTTCAAAAGAAGAAGTTGGAGCTTTTGCATTGCATTCCAAGTTTTACATAGTAAAAGAAAAAAAAATCTCTTATATTGTGTGCCGAATCCGCGATGGTCGAAAAAAGGCATAAAAATGGTCGGGAATCAAAGTCCGTACAAGGCCAAAAAAAAATCAATGGAAAAATATTTAAATAAGGCAAACTGGAGCCTGATCCATCCTTTTTGAAAAGCCACTTTGGAAATTCGAATATCTTTCTTTTTGGCAGAGTTATCTGGTGTATCTAAACGTTTGAGCGGTAGTGTACGAGTGGATCGACGAAACTAAACCAATTTAAACCATGGGGAAAGATTCACGAAGTATGTGATCATGAAAAAATTTAGGTTTCGGAGGAGTCAGAAAAAAAGAAGTGATATCCTAGCCAAAAATCCCCTCGACGGGGAAAAAAGCCTGGACAAGTCCATTTGTTCGTGACCCCCGTTTCCTTTTGTTTTCACAGAAAAATCTAACCCCGCTAAAAAAAAATTCAAACCTCCAATAAAATGAAAAAAACCCTAGAAAAAAATAGCTTCTAAAAAATTGGAGAAAAACCCTAAAAAAAATTCAAGACAATTAAAAAAAAATACAATAAACGTGAAAATGGTAAAAAAAAAGTTGACGATTTTCGCTCAGCACTAAAAATTCTTGATATCCATAAAAGGACAAGTATTCCATTGATGGCTGAAAATCAATTAACGAGGAAAAGGGAAAACTCCCAAAAAGACATAGCACAAAAAAAGAAACCCTTAAATACAAAATGGCGAATCGACAGAAAAACTTCATACAAAAAATAAAAAACTAAAGTTTGCCATCGCATGTTGAGCAGTTGAGCGGATACGCACAGAGAACTTGTCCAGCCCGAAAATTTTTGTATTAGCTTCCGCATATTCCCTAAATCGCAAAAATCCCCTCACGGGGAAAAAAACGTGGACAAGTACATTGGTGGTCCCTTGTTTCCCTATGATATTAAAAAAAATCCAAAACGCCGTTTAGAAGAATACAAAAAAAGTTACAAAATAAGTTAAGATCTGTTGAAATATACGTGACCAAATACGGGAAGCTTTACTGCGTTTCAATAAATTTTCAAATATGGTTTGATGTTGATAGAAAAAATAATAAAGTTCGGAAATTCAACTATGTCACCAACCAAATTGCAAACGTAAAAAAAATAGATTGTAAAAAAATTCTGAACGAAGTACTTGGCGAGGATTTTTCCATGAAATTAGCGTAGTGTATAGATCATGATCACGAACTCGCCAAGTACTTCGTTCAAAATTTTTTTACAATCTATTTTTTTTACGTTTGCAATTTGGTTGGTGACATAGTTGAATTTCCGAACTTTATTATTTTTTCTATCAACATCAAACCATATTTGAAAATTTATTGAAACGCAGTAAAGCTTCCCGTATTTGGTCACGTATATTTCAACAGATCTTAACTTATTTTGTAACTTTTTTTGTATTCTTCTAAACGGCGTTTTGGATTTTTTTTAATATCATAGGGAAACAAGGGACCACCAATGTACTTGTCCACGTTTTTTTCCCCGTGAGGGGATTTTTGCGATTTAGGGAATATGCGGAAGCTAATACAAAAATTTTCGGGCTGGACAAGTTCTCTGTGCGTATCCGCTCAACTGCTCAACATGCGATGGCAAACTTTAGTTTTTTATTTTTTGTATGAAGTTTTTCTGTCGATTCGCCATTTTGTATTTAAGGGTTTCTTTTTTTGTGCTATGTCTTTTTGGGAGTTTTCCCTTTTCCTCGTTAATTGATTTTCAGCCATCAATGGAATACTTGTCCTTTTATGGATATCAAGAATTTTTAGTGCTGAGCGAAAATCGTCAACTTTTTTTTTACCATTTTCACGTTTATTGTATTTTTTTTTAATTGTCTTGAATTTTTTTTAGGGTTTTTCTCCAATTTTTTAGAAGCTATTTTTTTCTAGGGTTTTTTTCATTTTATTGGAGGTTTGAATTTTTTTTTAGCGGGGTTAGATTTTTCTGTGAAAACAAAAGGAAACGGGGGTCACGAACAAATGGACTTGTCCAGGCTTTTTTCCCCGTCGAGGGGATTTTTGGCTAGGATCATATGCTACTTGTAATAAATGTTCTTATTTGTCTAAACTCGTGTTTATTCTTATTGAACTGCTACAAAATAGGTTGGATTCAAGACGCTGACGCATATCTCGATAAGTTTTCATACATGAAAGTAGCGCTGCAGCGCTACCAGAAAACCGCTCGCGCGCTTCAGCGCGCGTGATGCACCCTAGTAGATATATAAAATGTATTATGGCACCAGATTTGTCTCTGAAAAAAAAAAACAAATAAACATCAAAAATGTGTGCGAAAACCCGACCCATTTTTTGATGCAATTAAAAAATAAATAATTAATATCTCTTCAATGCGTTGAGCTAGAGAGTTCGGAGAGGTCGCAATCGAAAGAAAAAAAAAATAAAAAATACGTCAACTTACAGTATTCTCTGAACTGCTGTATTTCATTAATTATTAAAGAAACAAATTTTGAAAATTTTCTAAAACAATTGGAAACGCTATCGCTCCGGTAAAGACTCTCTGTCAGCGACTCGTCATAACATAAATGTACTTGTCTCGGAGTCGCTACCGCGACTCTAGATTCTGCAATTTTTTATTTAGCTGAAAAAGAATTTTGTTTCAATACCTGCATGAAGCCTTGCGAAGAGAAGTCTGCGCACTCCAAAGTTCACAACCCATTCCTCGATCCTCAAAAATATCATATTGCTTCACTGAGTCGTTGAACCGCAAGTTGAATGCAAATTGATATTTTCTTATCAAAACATCACCAATCCGCTGTACATAGAAAAATCAAACGGATATTAGAAATACAAGGTTATTGTAGAAAAAATGCACTGCCATGATTGAAATTTACATCGTTGGAATAATAAAAATCATTTATTAATACTGAAATTTTCATGTCTCAAGTATAATTTATAAAGATAGAGAACTGTTGATCTATTCTAAAAATGAAAATGTTAAAATTTTTACTTTAACTTGAAATATTTTATAACTTACTTTTTTTGAAGATCGCTTCATTGATTTGTGCACAGTTCCAATTTTTGCTCAAAATAAGCTAGCGATGTAGATAAGTCACCCAGTTTTTTTTTATCATCGCAAGTGAAATTTTTCTTCAATTCAGCTGACGACAACAAAAAGGCAACGGAGTAATTTTTCCCAACATTCATTTGACGACGACAAAAAGGCAACGGAGTAATTTTTACCAACATTCATTTGACGACGACAAAAAGGCAACGGAGTAATTTTTTCCAACATTTATTCTATAAACAAAAATTCATCCAACATTCATACAACGAAAGGCTAAAAAAGTGGGCAACGGAGTAAAAGACTAAATAAAAAAAAAATTTCTTATGATTGCAGCTATGCGGTCCCACAAAGCTATTCCGAATTCACAGTAAAAAAAGCTTAAACGCAAAAATAACAGCAAAAAACAAGAATGAAATTTTTTTTAATTTTCATCACATCTGTCGATATATTATTTTTTATTATTCTTTTTTATTCCCTTTTAACCACAAAATTGTCAGTATTGATATTTTTTTCTAACCTCAAAACCGTCACGATTAGGATAATCTTTTAATTAAAAGGAGATGATCGCACCTTCGATCTTTATCAAGAGACTCGGTATAACCTATTTTTTAACCCCACAATCACTAATAATCCGCGATCTTTATAACCATTTTTTTAATTCACAGCTGTCACTTTTTCACTTTTATACTGAAGATTCGAAAAGTTTGGTTTGGTCGTCGGTAACACACACATCAACGAACACAGTCTCATTCTAGTTGTAACTAGTGTCACTAGACCGCAACCGCTAAACGTCAAAAGTGTGCGAAAAAAAGTCACCCATTTTTGATGTTTTGGAAAAATAAAATATTAATATCTCGAATATGCGTTAGGCTACAGAGTTCTAATTAGTCACGATCGAAAGAAAAAAAAAATAAAAAATATGTGAACTTGAAGGATCTCTCAAAAACGCTGCAATTATTAAATATCATCGAAACAATTTTCGAAAATTGTTCGAAACCACGATCCTTGCGGTAAAGACTCTAGTAGCGACTTTTTACATAGGCGTAAATGTACTTGTCTCGAGTCGCTACCGCGACTCTAGATTCATTGAATATATTTCAAGTTTTTGTATAACCTTGTTTGTTGTCTATTTTGACTATGACGAGGTCGATTTTTGGTCACCATTCTGTGATGAATCTTGTTTCTGTTTTTGGTCACCATTCCATGATGGATTTTGTTTGTGGGCATCTGAAATAAAATAAGATTTTTCTTTTCATGTTCATTCACCTGCTATATACAGAAAGAAGAGATGCAATTACTTCCAAACAATGGTTCAAAATATAGTACTCGCCTATTTTACAGAGCAGTTGCGTATTGTTATTTGTTAAGAGAACACTATAGTTTTTATTAACTATATAATATATTGTAACGGGACGCGAGAGCGTACACCGTAGCAGGTAAACCATCGCCAATCAACAATCGAGAAAGAGAGGTATACCAGAAGAGCACAACAGATCCTCGCACTTCTCCTCCCGTCTCTAAGCCCTAGATTAACCAAATAAATCCGCCCAAAGGTCCAACCCATGCCAATTGCTGTCACACCTACCTCGTGACGCGAGAGAAAGACACCTCTAACTATAAACTAAGGGGAATAATGTACGGAGTTATGTCAAAGGGTATATGGCAAGCCCAACTTGACCACCGTAGTGACCCCGAGACATAGAAACCCCTTCCATGACCATCCCTTGAAATCCAAAGAAGGGATCTTCCCCTACAACCGCCAAGTTTATTTAAAGGCGTGCACAGCAGCTCCAAGGCATTATTACTCCAATTTCAACAATTCAACGTCTACAAGTAATGATCAACTATTTAAGAGACAAGTCTCCAGTATAACTTCTTCCCAGTTCGTGAGTAGTGAGTTAGACCTCTTGGAAAGCCCTGACATTACAGTCAGAAGTCGGACCTTGAGAGCTAACTATTAGTCTGGTGATTAATAGGTAGAAATAGATTGAGCTTCTTGATGTAAATGTCTATTGATTCAAAAATTTCGTTCTGACAAATTTTTCTATAACTCTAACTCGCGATTATAGCGAGCGGGTGCGTATAAAGATTTAGCTAGATCTTTTGCAAGTTCTAACGATTTTCACGCGAACAAACATTAAATTACCCTAGGATAATTCATACTAGAGTCACTCGCTCATAGAGTTAATAGTGAATCCAAATATTCACGGCATTTCCGCCTTACGACTCTATGATAAAGGAATTAAATTCCTTTTGAGACTAAAGTATTAATGATTGGCTCTGCTATCAATTAACACATTTTCAATTTGTATTCAATTGTGTAACTCAAAAGCTATTTAGAAATACTACCTAATTGATCCATTGGATCTTCATAACAGACTAATTTTTTTTATTCCTAAGTGGGCGTTCAAATTTATTCTATCCGTTTCCGGATATTTGAGACGATAGACCTCAGCCATCTATCGCCTGTCGATCTCATGATCTTTGGCTAAGAGAAAAACATATAACTTAAAAAGTAACACGGACACTTAGTGTACCGCCTTTTCTTCTTTTTGCTATCGCTTCCAATATCGAAAATTCGACAGCAAGAAAACGCGACTGCGGTCGATCTCGACGATCCTCCCGACCAATTCGTCCGAAGACGTCCTCAAAACCTCAAATACTTAACCTAACTAAACAACCACTATCCTTAACACGACTAACTTTAACGCATGAGCAATTAAAATTGTCTGTGTGTACTACAATTGTAAGCTAATAATCAATAATTATTTCATTTTTCTATTTCAGCAGCGATCTCAATTTTCACTACAATTTGAGTGCCGATGATGAAAGGTCGAATGAACGCATAATTTGCGAAACCAAATTCTGAGGCAGCTAAAAAAAAAATATAAATATCCTAGAAGTAATTGCTCTAAAGTCGGCACCTGAGACGCTGTCACGACTTATCAAACAAAGAAAGCTCGAAACCCCTTTTTTCTAGATTCAATAAGGCTCCACATTCCTCCTTTCCTCATAAACAAGGAGATCGATCGTAGGAGCAATTAATGAATCGTTACAATATATATATATACAGTACCGTCGGAAAGTTTCCGGACAAAAGTCGGAAAAAGTTGCCACACTCTTTTTCATGTTATTCCGTCGATAACGTAGATAAATTAATTTAATGAACGGCATTTTAAAGGGGAGAAATTCCATTTCATTTTGCTTTTTTTGAAAAATTTTTGCGATTTTTTTTACGACTAGGACGTTATTTTGAAAACGACTATTTTTCGTCTTTTTTTTTCCTTTTTACAGAGCGACCGCGTTTTCAGTAAAAAAATTTTTTTCAATTTCTTCGACCGGATCTTGAAAAGGTAAATCTCAAGCTTCAATTTCGTTTTTTATAAAATCCGTTACGATTTTTTTTTTTAAAGTTGTCATGTTTTCGGTGAAAAAAGACGGAATTCAGAAATTCCTGCGTAACACAAAAACTATCACATTTAGAAAAAATCTTAGAGGAGTGAAAAGTTGCCTCTGAGATTGTTCTAGTCACTCGATTTTTTCCAGATTTTTTTTCCGAATTTTTTTTTTTTTCGTTGATTTTAGTCGAACTCCAGGTTTATCAATTTCCGTAATTCAAAAACTATGGGTTTTCTCACCAAAAGTCCAAGTACAAAAAAGTTTCATTTCTTCATTTTAAACATTTTGGAATTTTTTCAGATTTAATCCGAGATTTCTCCGATGATGTTCATCGTCATCGTCAACATCGTCGGATAAAAAAATTCGAAAAAAAATCTGAAAAAATTCCAAAATGTTTAAAATGAAGAAATGAAACTTTTTTGTTCTTGGACTTTTGGTGAAAAAACCCATAGTTTTTAAATTACGGAAATTGATAAACCTGGAGTCAGAGATAGGCAAAAATGATATTTTGTTCAATATTTTTAGTTAATATTGATATTGACCAAAAAATGAAGTTTTTTTTTCTATATTGAGCATTATTGAAACAATTGATATTTATCAAATGACATTATTTATTTGCATAGACAAAAAAAATATTAAAAAAAAAAATTCTCATTGTGAGAAAAATAATTTTTTCCGAAGAAAATATCATCAGTGGATCTAAAATGGATTATTAGAAATAGATATTATACGTTAAAACATGATTGGTACTGCTGAAAAACATATTATCATTGGGAACAAAATTGAAAATAAGACAAAAAATATTTGCGATTGATGAAATTATAATAATAGGAACACTCAATTTCCCAGTTACAAATTAATAACAATTTGATATACCAAATTTTCCATTGAAGAAATAATCATAATACGACTAATCAAATTTCTCATTGATGAAAAAATTTTATTGGGAAAATCAATTTTCTCATTGACGAAAAAATCATAATGTGAAAAATCAAATTTCCAATTAATGTGAAAATAACAATGCGACAACTCCAATTTTCCATTTATGAGATGCCAGTAGTGAAATGAAAAATGACAAAGAAAAAAGGACGAAAAAAAATATACAAAAAAATGTTGATATAGAGTTTAAAATATGGCACAAATAATTACATAAATACGGACATTATCCGTGAATGATTCTTCAAGTAAGATATATAAAGTAAGTTATATAAAGTTTCGTGTGCACCGAAGTAGTAAGGCTATGCCAGTTCTAACTCAGGGATCTCAGGAGGGAGCGGAGAGCGGGGAAGGATCTGCGGGGAAGGTTCTGCGGGGCAGGGTCTGCGGAGAGATGGGAGGGGGGATGGAAGGTTCTACGGGGAAGAGCAAGGTTCAGCTAATGGGAGAGGGGGAAGTGGAGGGTCAGACGGGGTCCATGTAACGGGCCTGTTTGATCTAATGCGACAAGAAGACTGCTAATGACTCTCTTAAAAGATTTTTATCGTTGGAATTCTTTACAAAGGATGTATAAGCTTCACACCCCCCAAATGATAAATTTAAGTGTCCTAGTACACATTTTCATAATCTATAGAGACATATGCCAGATTGCGCAAGAATTCTCATCCATAAAATTTCAAGTCCCCCCCCCCTTCCTATGATATTCGCATCTAGAATATTATAAATCTGATAATGAAATTATGTCATATCGACGATTCATGGAATATTGAAACATATCATTGATGGAAAATCACATTAATGGTCCTGCACATCTACATTGAAACTGTAGGAAACTCCGAGAGAGAGAGAGAGAGAGAGAGAGAGAGAGAGAGTGAGAGAGAGAGAGAGAGAGCGAGAGAGTGAAGAACAGGATTGAGCCTGTTCCGAGTGCATGTGTTCATGGCGAGTGGGGGAGGCGGACGACAGGTCAGAAATGGAAATCATTTGTCAAATATATGCTCAGAGAGGAAAACTCGTCTAAAGTATATAGAGGGAGAGTGAGAAACATGTTTGAACCTGTCTCAGATGCAGATACACAAACAAACCGACGCGGATCCATTATTTTTCACAATAGCTACGTGAACGGTTAATGGACCACTTTTATCTCACACACCCATCTTTGGAAAAAGTCAAACTGAAAATCTAAGAATTCTCATCCCTCCTACGCCCATGCATCCACACTTCTGGAAAAATACGTATATAAGAGCAAACCACTTTAGGAAAGATCCAGATTTCGTTGAGACGACGTAAAAGTTACATTTCGAGTCAAATCGCCTTGAAGTTCAACGCATCATGTCTCTCACTGCCGATATTGCTACAGAGCAATTGCTACGCATGCAAGCGACTCTACTACGGATGCTGGAGCAATTTTTAGTGTGGGAATATCAATGTGACACGCTCATTGAGTCATTAGAGGAGCAAGTTCGATCCAAACGGCCGCGATTTACAACGGGATATCACCATTCAGTCAGTTCGCAAATTTTGCGTCTAGAATGTTTGAAGCAGACAACACGTCAACGCTCCGCACATACGGGCGAAGGATTGAGTGATCAGGGATTAACATGGCGAGAAATTGACACGGCATTTGAAAATCGTTTGTCAACCGGTGCTGTTATCAATCGTGATTACATTGATCCACGTAAGTTCCCGCTAGATTCATATGATCTAGTAGCGAAACAAGTGATGACCTATATCAATGAATATAACAGCATCAAAGTCAATACCATGTTCAATGGAGAGTTCACTGTGGGCGATAAGCGTGCTAATAAAAGTATCAATACGGGAAATGTTGAACTTTTCACAACATCTGACCTGAGTGAGTGGTATCAAAAGCGCGTCGTGGAGCCAACACTGAAATCACTTGAGGAATTGCAAGAAAGCGATAGTGGTTGGACATTATCGGCAATATCGAATTTAACCGTCAATATTAACAAATACAATGCAATGCGTGTGGGATGTGACATTCCTTTGGCTAGACGTATACAGTTGAAGAGAGCTGTCGTAAATGTGCGATCTAACGATAAGGCGTGCTTCGGCTGGGCAATGGTTGCAGCTCTGCATCCAGCAGCGAAAAACAGTGAACGCGCATCTTCTTATCCGCATTATTCAACGATATTCAATCTCCAAGGTATCAACTTTCCCATGACGTTAGACCAGATCGAGAAGTTTGAAAAGTTGAACAATCTTTCAATCAACGTATACAGTGAAAAGAAAGACGCCATTCTACCGGTTCGCGTGAGCAAGGAAAAAAAAGAGACACATGTGAACTTGCTGTACATTGAAGATGCGTCAGGATGCGGATTAGGACACTCTGCATGGATTAAAAATCTATCCCGCTTAGTGAACTCGCAACTCAATATTAATGGGCACAAGAAATTCATCTGTGATCGGTGAGTAAATTCATATTTATGTGCTATAATTTTATACTTCACTATGTATAATAAATAATATTGATAGTGATAATGATATCTTAATCATTTGATAATAAATGATAATTTCGCAGATGTATGCACTACTTTACATCCATGGAAAAGCTGAGGTCGCATGAGGTGGATTGCGGTGTGCTAAACGATTGTGCAGTTCGGTTACCAGCTGAAAATGATAAATGGCTGGAATTCACGAATGCCAATCGGAAGGAGCGTCTATCATTCGTAGTCTACGCAGATCTCGAATGTATCCTGGAGAAAACGAGCGCTGAAGAGAGGGAGAAGAACAAGAGCCAACATCATCGTGTCTTCAGCGTTGGATACTACGTCAAGTGTTCCTACGATGATTCACTGTCGGGGTATCATGTACGTCGAGGCGAAAACTGCGTAGAATGGTTCGTACAAGAACTCAAAGAACTGGCGTTGCGTGTTGAAAAAATTCTGTTGACGAACGTTCCCATGAAAGATTTGACTCCACAAGAATGGGAAACATTTCGGGAGGAAAAAAACTGTCATATTTGCGAGAAACCTTTTGTTGGGGGTGATGAGCGTGTTCGCGATCATTGCCATCTAACAGGACAATTCAGAGGTCCAGCACATTCAAATTGTAATTTGAACTATCAGAACTCATTTTTTATTCCAATAGTTTTCCACAATTTATCCGGTTATGACACACATTTCATTATAAAAGAAGTAGCAACTGCGTTCGCGGGGAAAGTCGATTTGCTACCTATAACAAAAGAAAAGTACATCTCCTTCTCGAAAACTGTTCAAACCGGTAAAGACACACGAAAAAATATAAAATCACGTTTTATAGACTCATTCAGATTTCTAAATACAAGTCTCGATAAATTAGCATCATTTTTAACTTCCGACAAACTTACAACTTTAAAATCACAGTTTCCCGACATCGACGATTTCTATTTATTAACACGAAAAGATGTCTTCCCCTACGAATACATTGACAGTTTTAAAAAACTAGACGAGACAGAGCTTCCACCTCGAGAAGCATTCTACAGTTCTTTAACAGAGTCGACAATTTCCGAAAAGGAGTATACTCATGCTAAAAATGTGTGGGAACGATTTTCAACTCGAACGCTTGGAGAATACAGCGATTTATATTTAAAGACTGACGTGCTGCTATTGGCCGACATTTTTGAGAATTTCCGCGATACTTGCCTAAAAAGTTATGGTCGAGACCCTGCGTTTTACTATACTCTTCCCGGATATACCTGGGATGCTATGATGAAGTATACAAAGATAAAGTTTGAACTGCTCACGGACATTGACATGGTCTTATTCGTGGAGAGAGGTATCCGAGGTGGTCTTAGTCAATGCTCTAAAAGACATGCCCGTGCCAACAACAAGTATATGGATTCGTATGATCCGTCTATACAATCCTCATACTTTATGTATTTCGACGTCAACAATTTGTATGGATGGGCAATGAGTCAACCGTTGCCGTACGCAGATTTTGAATGGATTGACGATATTGTAAGCTTCAATGTCGAATCAATTCCATCCGATTCTAAGAACGGTTATATACTTGAGGTGGATTTGGAATATCCAGAACACTTGCACGATGCACACAGGGACTTACCGTTTTGTCCAACACATGACAAACCTCCGGGCTCGCAGCAGGACAAGCTGCTTGCAACGGTGCACGGGAAAAAACGGTATGTCATACACTATCGTGCATTGCAGCAGTGTTTACACCATGGATTAAAAATCACCAAAGTTCATAGAGTTTTAAAATTCAAGCAATCTTCCTGGCTGCAAACATACATTGATTTGAATACTCAGTTTCGTACACGTGCGAAAAATGATTTTGAAAAAAATCTATTCAAATGAATGAATAATGCAGTTTTCGGAAAAACCATGGAAGATGTTCGTAGCCACGTACAAGTCAAATTGTTAACGGAATGGGCAGGCCGATATGGAGCAGAGGCGATGATTGCAAAACCCAACTTTCACAGTCGAAGTATCTTTGCGGAAAATTTAATCGCTGTAGAGTTGCGAAATCTTCAAGTCAAGTTCAACAAACCGATTTATGTGGGGATGTCCATTCTGGATATCTCAAAAACTTGTCTCTATGCCGTCCATCACGAGTTCATGACTCCGACGTATGGAAATAAATGTAAAGTCATGTATACAGATACTGATAGTTTAATTTATCATATTGAATGTGACGATGTATATCAGGACATGAAATGTAATCTCGACAAATATGACACCAGTGACTACCCCCATGACAACGTATATGGTATACCGCTTGGCAACAAAAAGGTCCCAGGTCTCATGAAGGATGAGAACAACGGGGCCATAATGACTGAATTGGTTGGACTTAGATCGAAAATGTATGCAACGCGAGTTGAGGGGAAAAAAGATGTGAAAAAAGCGAAAGGTGTGAAGAGTAATGTTGTGGCGAGAACCATAACATTCGATGATTATGTGAAATGCCTCGATGAGCAGATTGAAATGAAGCGTTGCCAATCATCCATTCGATCAACGTTGCATAATGTCTATACCATCACAGAGACAAAAATCGCTCTAAGTCCACACGATGACAAGCGGTATATCATACCTGGAACGGTGGATACGTTGCCATGGGGTCATCATAGTATTCCCAAATGTTTGGAAGCTATGGAAACGTAGAGTTGTAAATAAGAGTGTGTGTGTGTGAGAGAGAGAGCGAGGATTTTTCCTCAATATTTGTACATTTTGATGTAAAATAAAAAGATTTTTTGTGAAACTCAATGTGTTCATCCTTTTTTTTTCCTTCCTTCTACCTGCGTTCTAGGGTTAGGCAGGAAGTTGACCTGTTTGGACGTGTTGGGACAGGAGGGTCGTAAAAATAAAACAGACTTCGACATTTTTTTTTTCTTCTTTATTGTTCACAAGTCATCCTTACTTATCCAGCTATTGTGAGTGTTGTCGAAACCTAACCATTTTACAAGCAGCTGACTACCACGCTTCTTCAATACTTTTTCAATGAGATATATATCTGGATATTTAACTGAAAGTAGCTCTTGTTCGTAGAAGCCACCTGCAATGGGCTCATCTTGATGATCTTTTATATTATATGTAACAGGATTAGTTTTTCTTACTCGATAGATCGTGAATATTTCTGTTGTCCAGTTTGGAGTATCAAGAGACTCGGTAGAGTCTCGGGACAAGTACATTGACAGCCCTGTCGTCTGCTGGCCCGAGCTCGCCGAGACTATACTTTCTCGAAACAAAACTTTTCGCGGTGGTGGGGGTAAAATTGGCATGTCATTTTATTGAATTACGAAGCTCAGAAGCAATTGAGAAACTTAAAAATTGAACTTTTAGCTAATTATGAAATTCTCTTTCGATTGCGCCCAAAATCAGCATGATCGGTCGCGTAATTGCTGAGAAAAAACTTTGCACGGGCTCAAGATTATGCAAAAGTGACTAACACATTCAAGAATTGAAGTGTCTGTATATAACACCATCAGAGGCATTTTGATGCCTCTCGAGTTTCTGATTGGTTGGTTCTGACGCACCCATACTCAGTAAATTCAGACGTATCAGTGAAACGTAGCAGCCTACACGGCAGCATAAAAAAATTCGAAAAACGATAGACGGGTGTCAGTATCATAATAAAATAAAACTAGCCGCGATTTGATAAAAAGTACAGTTAATGAGTGATTAAAAATAATGGAAAAAATAAACGTTCTTTAGAAATCACAGTTATGTTGTTGCAGTGAACTTTTACACCGCGTTATAATCCGTATCCCGATTAACCTTTTACATTGAGAGAAATGAATCGTTATCAACAAATTTTTTGTTGGTCATATCTATTTATTTTATTAAAATTGGTGGTGTGGTGTCATAATATTAAGAAAACCTTACGTACATAATAAACATCAAAAAAGTTATTCAAGTGCCATCAATATTTAAAAGCGTTTTTATTACCCAGCTGCGATAAATCTAGGTTAACCTATAAACTTGGAGTCAGAAATTTCATTTCGGGAACCCGCAATTATTGTATATATGTATTGATTTATTGATATATTCGAATAAAAAATCATAATAATAAATGTGTGCTGATTAAATAATTATTGTTTCATCATTACGTATTGAGCTGTCATATTTTTTAACTCCCGACTGCCCGCAGGGCAAAAAAAGACGGGAGTTATCTTTACTCAATTTGGTCGTGCTCTTTGGTCCATTTATTTCCGCATCGACACGCAGTGTACGATGTCAAGTTTCACCAGTGTGCTGGAAAATGTGTTTGCTGTGCAATTATACTTCTTTGCTTCCACTGCGGCAACATAAGTTGAAAGTTTTGTTACAAAAAGACTTTATAAGTTGCTCGTTAATTGACAGGATTAAAATGTTTCTCATTGTGACCTAATGGATACACCCGAACTTTAAGAAATGTTTTGGTATCAGTGTATGCTAAGTAATTCACTTTTCGCTCCGGTTGTGTATAATGAACTCAAAAAGTTGTTTTGAAAAGTCTTCGGCTGCATTTTTTCTGATAGTATCAGAATTGGTATCGGTGAGATGGAGCGAGCACCTACAAAGTTTCACAACTTTATAAAGCGATGTGTACGTTGAGAGTCTTTCCACTTTTCATCTCTTATTGTAGCATTATTGGTTGATAAATTCATAATAAAAAGTCTATGGCTGCTTACTTTTTGATGCGCTCAAAATTTTATCTGTGAATAGCCTCGGAAACAACAGAAATTACTGAATTTCTTTCGACCCAATGTGCACAATATTTATTCACTTTTCTTTTCGACATGTGTCATAATGAATTCGAAAAGAAGATTTCAGGAAGTCATCGGGTACTTTTTTACAGTAGGATCAAAATTTGTATCATTGGTATGCAGCGGATACCTATAAACTTTGGAATTTCTGTCAAGCGACATAATTACCAAGTATTTTTACTCTCCGGGTCCAACGGTGATATATGAATTGGAAAACTTGTCATAAAAGTCTTCAGCGGCTTGTTCTTGAACAGCTAGGATCTAAATTGCTGTCTTTGAAACCCCATCAATTCCTGAAAAAGTTTTGCATTCTGTTGGATTTAAAGTACGCTGTGGTTTTTGCTTTTCCTCTTTAGTACTGGCATGAAGAATTGAAAAAAGTTATTTCAAATGGTTTTCTGCTTTCTCAATTCTATTAGTATCAAAAACTAGATAATTGGAATGCAGCGGACACCTGCAAACTTCGGAAATTTTTTGCGACATATGAATCGACATAGGTTTTATCTTTTCCTTTCTAATTTTGGCATTATGGATTGAAAAATTTATTATAAAAAGTCTTTCGCTGCTCATTTTTGGATAAAATCAGAATTTTTGTCTCAAAAATCTTGAGAAAAATACATAAAAAACTTTGAAATTTTGTTGGGTCTAAAGTGCACTATGCTTTACTCTTCTTTACTTTACTTTTCTCATAATATATTTAAAAAAGCTAATTCAGAAAGTTTTTGGATGCTTTGTTTCTGATGGAATTAAAATGAGATTCATTAGAATACAGCGGATACATACAAACTTAGACATTTCTGTAAAGTGGCTTGTATACCAAGTATTTCCACTCTTGGGATCCAACTGTGACATGAATTGGAAAACTTGTCATAAAAGTCTTCAGCGGCTTGTTCTTGAACAGCTAGGATCTAAATTGCTGTCTTTGAAACCCCATCAATTCCTGAAAAAGTTTTGAATTCTGTTGGACTTGAAGTACGCTGTGGTTTTTGCTTTTCCTCTTTAGTACTGGCATGAAGAATTGAAAAAAGTTGTTTCAAATGGTTTTCTGCTTCCTCAATTCTATTAGTATCAAAAACTAGATAATTGGAATGCAGCGGATACCTGCAAACTTCGGAAATTTTTTGCGACAAATGAATCGACATAGGTTTCAACTTTTCCTTTCTAATTTTAGCATTATGGATTCTAAAATTTATTATAAAAAGTCTTTCGCTGTTCATTTTTGGATAAAATCAGAATTTTTGTCTCAAAAATCTTGAGAAAAATACATGAAAAACTTTGAAATTTTGTTGGTTCTAAAGTGCACTATGCTTTACTCTTTTTCACTTTATTTTCCTCATAATATGTTTGAAAAAGTTGTTTCAGAAAGTTTTTGGATGCTCTCTGTTTCTGATGGTATCAAAATTCGATTCATTGGAATACAGCGGATACCTACAAACTTATACATTTCTGTGAAGCGGCTTGTATGCCAAGTATTTCCACTTTTTGACTCCGACTATGTCATATGAATTGAAAAATTTGATCCAAAAGTCTTCGGCTACTCATTTCTGTTGAGCTTGAAGTGCGCTGTGTTTCTTCACTTTCTTTCTTTAGTTCTGACCTATTACATTCGAAAAGCAGTTTTCAAAAGTTTTCTACTGCTTATTTTTGGGCTAGAATCAAAATGTAGATAATTGGAATGCAGCGGATAACTGAAAACTTTGAAAATTTAATAAAGTCACATGTATGTTAAGCATTTCTACTATTCATCATTGATTGTCTGTGTATTATGAATGTGAAATATGATCATAAAAAGTCATCGGAAGCACAATTTTGGATGGAATACAAATTTTTGGCTTCAGAACACAATGGATATCTCCAAAATTTTCCAATTTTGTTAGACTGAGTGAACATTACGTTTTTTCACTCTTCGTCTTCTACTTTGGCAAAATAAATTCGAAAAATTTGTTTCAGCAAGTCTTCGAGGGCTCTTTTTCTGATAGTGTGTCTGATAGTAGTTTATCATCATAATGCAACAGATAGCTTTGGACTTCAAAAATTTTGTAAAGTGACATGAAGTTTCCATGCAAGTGTTACTTGATTGGCTTCGATTTGGCATGATAAAATGAAACATTCAAGTTTGAAAAGTTTTTTTCCATGGTCGCTCTGGTTCTGATTGCGTTAAAAGGGTCTAGCCGGATAAGATGGGTCAATCTGCCCCCACTGAATTTCGGGGCTCCAATTATTTGACAGATTCATCACCAAAAAAAGGAAGCTTCTAAAAATTTATAGTTGTCTATATTCATTTCCAGCGTTTCTATCTCAAAAAATAGTGTTTTTTCCAACCACGTTTTCCTCGCCTTTCCGAGCGCTTCGGCGGCACTTTTAACTCTTAGGAGCGAAAAGTGCTGCTCCTAAGAGTTAAAAGTACTGCTCGTGAGCAGCACTTTTCGCTCCTAGGACTTAAGGCGCCGCTCGCGAGCAGCACTTTCAAGTCCTAAGAGTTAAAAGTGCCGCCGAAGCGCTCGGAAAGGCGAGGAAAACGTGGTTGAGTTTTATAAAAACCCTTATATCACTGGTGAACGTGATCAAAAAGCCCTTGTTGCGTCTTTTGAACAAAAAAAAAGATACCAGTGGGCCCTGAAACATGAAGCATGGACGATTGATAAAAGGAAAAATATAACTTATCCCCCTATTGGTTCGGCGATTTTCCGAATTTTGATTTTCTGAACATTCCGAAAAAATTCTGAAAAAATTCTCATCGATCAAAAACTCAAAAATAAAAAGATTTCCTCTCTTGATACTTTGGCCCAAACCCCATGGTTTTCGGATGAAGCCATTTTAGATGTTGGAGTTCTGACTGAAAATGACGAAAAAAAAAATATCGAAGGAAAATTCTGATAAAATTCCAGTCGATTCAGAACAATCTTCTGCAACTTTTTTCCCATTTACCAATTTCATCTAAGTCTCGAAATTTTCGAGTTCAGCCGTATCTTCTGAAAATAGTCTTTTTCAGGAAAAAATACGATAATTCTGCGAAAAAAAATCGTATCAAACTTTTTCAAAAACGGAATTGCAGCTATTGCTCCTCCCTGTGAAGTTGTCTCAAAGAATTTCGACAGAAAAAATTTCTACGAGTCATGCGTCCAGTTTTCAACGAACAGAAAAACTCCGGAAAAGAGTCATTTTCAAAATAGCGTACCAAAACCAAAAAGGATCGTAGAAAACTTTGAAAAAAGGGACTTAAAGGTAAATTTGTCCTCTTCAAAATGCCGCTGGTTAAATTCTAATATCTTGATTTTCCACAAAGTTATTGAGTTTTTAGTGCGGCTGTAATTGTTGTCTGGTGATTCCATACTTTTGGTCGGCAGTGTATATGGAATTTTCGAATATGGTTGGATGCTAATACAAAACATAATAAAGTTCGGAACTACATTTGTGTCATCAACCAAATTGTAAACGTAAAAAAATTACAGTGGAAAAAAATTCTGACCGAAGTTATTGGCGAGTTCGTGATCATGATTGATACATTATGCTAATTCAATCGAAAAACACTCGCCAAATACTTCGGTCAGAATTTTTTACGAATGTAATTTTTTTACGTTGAAAATACTTAAAAAAAAGACGTGATATCAAATGGCAAAAATCCCCTCACGGGGAAAAAACCCGGACAAGTACATTGATGGTCCCTCGTTTTCCGATGATATCACAAAAATTGTACAAAAATTCACTTTCTTCATTTATTTCTTCACATCTATTTGTACGGAAAAAATTCATTCAAACATTAGAAACGACATAGAATTGGTGTCTTACAATAATTAATAGTCGAAAAAATAACTAAAAAAAGGTAGCCATTCGAGTTACGTGCAGCTGTAAAAATTATGATATCAATACGAGGACAAGTATTTATTGGTTATTGAGAAGATATCAACATCGACGTATACTAAAAATACTTAACAAAATTATCAACTTTTAATATCTGAAAATTGTGTTTAAATAAGTGCTAACGATACGTGTCGGGCCCATTACTTTTTATTATAATTGCTATTTAAATGGAAATCAAATTGAAGGTGGAACAATGTGTTACGTTTCGGCGGCAGAAACTTATAAGAAAATCAATTCTTCTCCGAATTTCAGGATGAAAACCCTGGTATCAAACACGACATTCGACGTCGATTCAATCGGAATTAATTGTGTTTAAATGCGTCTTAAGAGTACTTGTCCGGCCCATCACTTTTTATTCAAATTCCTCATTCAAAGAAAAATCGAATAAAAAATTGAGACTTGGTATTCTTCAGCAGCAGAGTTTCATGAGGAAATCATTGTTCTCCGAATTGCAGGATACCTTTGTATCATAAACAACATTATTAATGTCGATTTAAACGGGATGTCATCGTTTTCGTAGTTTTGACAAAATTACACGTATATAAGGCTTAGGCGGTTGTAAATTTCCTTGAGATGCGACTCCGTAAAACATCGCAGCAATAGCTTAGGTCACACCGGAGCACGCGTCCCAGAATTACCTCAGACTGGAGTGAAATATATCCGTAGATAGACGTGTACTCTCATACGTTTCACACGTTTACACGTGGTTGAATTTCACTTTAGTCTGAAATTTATAAGCATCGAGTTCTCCAGTGTAAACTAAAGCAATAAAAAGTTTTATATTATCGAGAAGTTGTACTGTGAGCATTAAAGCTTATCACATTAGTAAAAGCTACTATTTATTGGTCAGAGATCCAAATTAACACTGGTAAATGGTTGGAAGATCAATGCAAGCCATGGCAAAATCGTTCAATATCAATCAAAAGTTTTCGTATCAGGGAAACTTCATATAAAACAATATTGATTCGTTCATTTTGTTATTGAGTCCTTGATAGCTAGGCATGAAGATATTGATTAGAAAAGTGCAATTCAAGCTTTTACCAACAATTAATAAGTTCGAGGAAAAAATTTAAGGTTAGAAATTATTGTTACCGTAATAGAAACTGGAGATGATTTTGAATGGTTGATAACTTTCACCTTGCAAACTTTGTATATTTATGGAATTAAAACACAATCCCATGTCTGTTATAGGGAAGTTAATTTAATTTCTCGGCAATTGTACACTATGCTCTGTAGAAATTTCCAATCATTCAAGGTCGTCCCTGGTTTCTATAAGGTAACGGTAGTTTTCACTTTTTAATTTGCTCCGTGTACATACTTGTGATCCCTTTCTGAGAAACCCCTGATTTTTCTTTGAATGAGGAATTTGAATAAAAAGTGATGGGCCGGACAAGTACTCTTAAGACGCATTTAAACACAATTAATTCCGATTGAATCGACGTCGAATGTCGTGTTTGATACCAGGGTTTTCATCCTGAAATTCGGAGAAGAATTGATTTTCTTATAAGTTTCTGCCGCCGAAACGTAACACATTGTTCCACCTTCAATTTGATTTCCATTTAAATAGCAATTATAATAAAAAGTAATGGGCCCGACACGTATCGTTAGCACTTATTTAAACACAATTTTCAGATATTAAAAGTTGATAATTTTGTTAAGTATTTTTAGTATACGTCGATGTTGATATCTTCTCAATAACCAATAAATACTTGTCCTCGTATTGATATCATAATTTTTACAGCTGCACGTAACTCGAATGGCTACCTTTTTTTAATTATTTTTTCGACTATTAATTATTGTAAGACACCAATTCTATGTCGTTTCTAATGTTTGAATGAATTTTTTCCGTACCAATAGATGTGAAGAAATAAATGAAGAAAGTGAATTTTTGTACAATTTTTGTGATATCATCGGAAAACGAGGGACCATCAATGTACTTGTCCGGGTTTTTTCCCCGTGAGGGGATTTTTGCCATTTTAACCTTTCTCAAATACATTTTTAAATTTACTTATACGCACTTGATCGCCAATTTTAAATTTCGCTCGTTTTCTCACCTCCGTTCTATGGAAAACATCACGTAATATTTGTTTTTCATTCGTAGCATTAACATTTTTCGGCTTCATCTTGATAGTATGACGTACAGTATCATTTTATTTCGTAATTAACGTGTCGAGAATATCGATCCATTTCCAGCTTCCGCGAAAACTGAATTGAATCCACATTTTATTCTTAAGTGTACGATTGAAGCGTTCACAAATTGATGCCTTTAAATTGCTATAGGTAGAAAACAAGTGTATATTATGCTTTTTCATCAAAGCCTTAAAGTTCGTATTATAAAACTCTTTTCCTCGATCGACGTGAAGGTTTTTCGGCACACGTCCTTTGCTGAGAATTGACTCCATCGCAGCGGTGACATCTTTTCCACTCTTACTCTTCAACGGTTTGGCCCAGGCGAATTTTGAAAATATATCGATGACGGTGAGGAGAAATTTGTGGTTGGAGTTGTGTTGTGCATATGCAGACATATCTACAAGATCAGCTTGCCACGTCTCGTCCAGACCGCGTATATCCACATGTCGACGTGGATAATTACGTCGAGCTGGCTTATGCAACTCCTCCACCACAGCATGCTTCTTTTCACTCATTTTCCCCCACCAACAACACTTTTCATCACGTCTTCAAGATTGAGTTTTGTCGGTTTTTTTCGTTTCACATCGGTTTGAACATCTCGTAAAAGTCTGAAATCACTCTTAATCTCAGCGATTGCACTTTTCAAACCCTTTATCTCTCCACGAAGAATGTCGAGTTCGGCTTTTAAACGTAGTTCAAGCATTGTCATATGCGATTCCCACGCTTGCTCAATTGAATTTGTCACTGAACCTGTGACATGATTAAGCCCACTGTTGAATACGCTGAGTGTTACAACATCATCCGCATTTTTCGGCTTACCAACATTGCACAATCGTTTTTGTTCCAAATCATAATGACCATCGGATGAAGTCTTGAAACCAATACCCGGTTTGCCTGGAGGACCTGCAGCACGTCTATTCAATTGTCGTCCAAACACATCGACGGTCATGTTGCAAATGTGAGAAAGATGAGTTCTCCGATGTTAATAAATGATTTCAGCTTCACGCAATTCTTCGATAATCGATATGATTTCATTCGAATGTGATGAGTTTCCGGCAGCTTGTGACGCGAGCAGTAAGCGAAGACGATCCACTAGTTCATTCGGATCATCCCAATAAACATAGTCGAGAGTGGTATTTTTCCGTGCCACCTTATATTTAGGCATACCACCACCACCACCACCTTTATGTTCATCCTTTTTCCGCAGCATATTAGATATATAATTTTGAAATTTATAACTTTTATTCTGGCGTACTGCACCATTACGTTTATAATTTTTTCTGTGAGCATTCGTTGTTTGAACTATTTTCTCATAATCCTCCAAATTGTTTGGTGTCAAATATTTCAACTTTGGCGCATTTTTAAATAACAACTCAACCAAGCCAATACTTTTCGGAAACTTTTCATCTCCGACATAAATAAAAAAAATTAGTTTCAAAATGAATCGGTGAATCACCAATCATTAGTTTATTCTTCGCAAGTTTCCGTACTCCATATGAGACATCAAATCCTGTCTTTTCATTGCGATACAATTTACTCAGATATTCACTTATTAAATTATCGACATCTCCAGATGATTCATCGTCGTCGTCATCATCATCGGCATTACTCAATGGATCAGCATCACTTTGAATTGTCTCATGTAAAATGCCATAATCAGAAGCAATATCTGGGATTGTTTCGTCGTGCATTCTTTCAGGCTCCTGCATTTCTTCAAGCTCCTCCTTCTCCTCCTCTTTCTCCTCCTTCTTAATATTCACTCTCTCATCCTCAATTTCATGCTTCCGATTTTTGTTGTATGAAACCAGCTCCTCTAACGGTCCAACGATCGGTTTAAACACATCTTGCATTTTCTGCTGTGCAGTATCGCGTCCACTTTTCAATATTCGATGTTTCCGTCTGATCGCATCACTTGCCTTGGCAAGTTCACTCAATATATTATTTTCTCTCAAAATTTCTTTGCTCTTCATGTTGACGCTAGCAAGTCAGACTTCAGACTGTCTTGCATACCACAATGAACAATCATTTATCATCAATGGTGAGGAAAGAATCGAATCCTGTTCTATATCTTCCAGCATTTAATTCACTCTCCTTGTCAATCGTAATGGATCCATACTTGTTCGATTTCCAACACTTTACACACATGTTTTTGAAGCAGGCATAAGTCATATCCGTATTCACATGGTCATTATACACATGTTTAAGGTTCATATCATCCTGCTTAAATAGTACTACAAAATTTGCATTGTTTCGCACGAGATGTTTTGGAATACGAGTATATGTCTGACAGAGATAAAAACTATCCACAATCTCATGTCTTCCCATGGAAATAAATGCCCTCACATTATCCTGCTTTTCACATGCTATATCATCGAAGATAAATATAGAGTTTGGACGTCAAAAAAAGTGGACAAGTTGTCGCACTTGGTGCGACAACTTGTTCATGCTCATTGAATGGAAAATATTCAACTCCTTCCACTGGTCGAAGTAATTGCTCAAGCAGTCTGTATTTCGGTTGCTTCAACAATTTGGAGTAGAGATAAATGTTCTCAAATCTCAAACCATTTGGATGTATGAGAAGCGTGAGTAATGCATTAGTTTTTCCACAATTCGATGGACCACAGAATACTGCACGAATGCTGTCAGGTAGTATGTTTCCATGACGCTTAACTTTTTTCACACCACCGCCAGCCACGAATTGATCGAAATTTATTATAGGGAGTTTACCGCCCGAAACTTGTTTCTTCGACTCCATCTCACATACGACTGATTGAAAAAATCATATAAATGCAGCTTTATAATGTGAGAATTGTCAGTCGAGTTATAACCATCGTATGGTGATGATTGTGCATGGTAAAGGTCTGGTCAATAGTCTAATCAATAATCTCCCCGTGGAATTACATCTACCTGGCTATCAATATTGCGGACCTGGTACAAAATTTGTGATAAAAAAGTCGTGATCCTGGCATAAATCCATTGGACGCTGCTTGCAAAGAGCACGATATTGCATATTCAAAAAATCGTGATAATCTAAAAGCAAGACATTTGGCGGATAAAGTTTGGGCTGAACAAGCCTGGCAACGTGTAACCTCAAAAGACGCGGATCTTGGTGAGAGAGCAAGTGCTTGGGCTGTGGCGAACATTATGAAGGCAAAAAGGAAATTTGGTATGGGTATGAAGCGAGTGGTGAAGAAGGGCAAACCGCAGAAAAGTGTTTGTCTGAAAAAGGTCATCAGTGCTGCAAAGAAAGCCATGCTTCGTAGTGCGGACCCTCGTAAATTTGTCATGTCAGCATTGAAAGGTGCACGTGCCAGGGTTAAAGATGTTAAAGTACGCACACCTCGAGTATTGCCGGTTCCCCGAAAAACCGGTGGTTTATTGCCCTTCCTCATACCGCTCTTTGCCGGTCTTAGCGCCGTTGGTGCATTGTCCGGTGGAAGTGCTGCAATAGTTAGTGCTGTAAATGCGGCTCAAGCGGCCAAAAAAGAATTGGAGGAAAATAAGCGACATAACCAAACAATTGAAGCTATTGCTTTGGGTAACGACTTGCACTTGAAACCGTATAAGCAGGGTCTTGGTCTTCATATCGGACCAAAAAACGCATAATCACGCTACCGCATCAACCTCTCACCGACGCCGATCTGCTGAAGTATGCAAAAGCCATGAAAATTCGTCATTTCCGTGGGGTTTTCATGCGAGATACTTTACCTGCAAGTGGACCGCTTAAGCATGAATCAGCAATCGTGAATTTGGATGAAAATGTGGGCCCTGGAACACACTGGGTTGCATATAAAAAGACTGGTGAAAAAGTCATATATTTCGACAGTTTTGGCAATCTCCCACCACCCGAACTCTTGAATTATTTCAATGTTGGTAGCGTGAAATATAATTATAAAAAGTATCAAGAATATGATACAATAATATGTGGACATTTATGTTTAAAGTTTTTGTGCGGACAGTTGAATCGTCGAGCCAAATATATGCTATATAAATGAGGACTATGGAGCTACGTGTTTAGTTCTGAATTTACAAGCAACATGGACGATAGTTTGACAATCACCGTATCTGGATCATCCTCCGTTCTCGAAGCACAATTTTTTCCGCCCATCGTATTATCATCCGACAAAAATTATACTCTCGGCCTCGTTGAGCTGCTCACATTCAACTCGATTCCGAATATCGACATTGGTTGTGTAATATTCTGAGAAGTTTACACACGTTCAATCATTCGATAAGAGATATTTTATTTTACTTTCAAAACAAATCAAGTTTCATATGCCGATATCATAAACGGATATTTCTTCTTCCTATTTTCGTTATAATACTATCACGCACGCACTCATACATTCACTCAACATTCACGGTCACAAATATCGTTCGTGTGCTTCGAACTATGCACTTTTGTTGTCTTTTTATTTTCTGATAAATTTCAGTTCTCTCGATTTTATAATAAGTACATAAAACAAGGTACTTATCGGATTTGAACGCTGTTAATCCCTCGGTGGCTCTTTCTCGTGCTCCGGGGTCTTGGATATTCTTCCAAAACGACTCAAGAAATAGGCGGCTGGCCAGGCCACATGTTAGTCTTTGGTCAGGTATTGTGACGATGAGACGATTGGAACTCGATGTTCTTCAGTTGACGACCCCGGAACGAAAGAGAAAGAGCCCCGGTTCGAATTATTCTCCTGGATTACAATAATTATTCGATCATGCGCAGTAATTTGAGGCGAGATCGATCGAAGAGGGAGAAAAATATCGATTTTGGGAGCGCGAAATATTTAAAATTCGCTAGCGTTTCTTACAATGTCCCCCTTTTATGGAGAACATCGGAACGATGACAAGCATAAAGCATTGAAATAACAACCATTTTTTTTTCGCTTACTTTTTACCTTATTGCCTTTTTAGACGGCAAATCATTCAATAACGCACTTTGTATGACATCGGTCTGGGTCATATTCATATACATAATATATCACACACTCACAAACTTATTTTCACACATTCATCCATCACATTCACGATTACAAACAAGTAATTTATTAAAAGATTCTCGAAGTGAGAATTATCATGAGTCAACTTAACGTAGTGCGGAATGTCGAAGACACAGTTCCTTGTCGCATTACAAAAAAGTTTCGCTGTTTTTTTTTTTTTTTTTTTTTTTTTTTTTAAGTTTAACGCAAATACGCATATGTCGAGGCAAGACCCGAGCATGTTATAGAATGGGGCCCTTCATTAATTCATGAATTAGGCTACGTACACGAGATCAATTTGAGGAGAAATCCGTACGATTCGTATAATATCTTCGCAGGTTGCAACGGTTATAAGTTCCGACAATCACATTCGGATCGTTTACATTTGAAAGAACAAAGGCGTTCTCGCCTTTTTGTTCGATAATTTGATATGGTCCCTCAAATAAATGAAAGAATTTTTTTATTACGCGATCGAGAGCGTTCGAAAGATGTCGGACTCTCAACAAGACTAGATCTCCAATTTGCAATATTACCTGAGAAATTCTCTTTTGTTGTTTCTTTCGTCTGTCAAAACTCTTTCGTAAATTTTCGTGTGCGAGAGTGATAATTTGTTCATGAGCTTGCCCTTGAGATTCAGGAAATTTAACAAGTGTTTGGATTGAGTCTTTTATTGGCTTGCCGAAATGGAGCTCGATCGGTGCGTAGCCTGTGCTTTGATGTATACTAACGTTGAGCCATTCTTCGATTTTCGGAACGAATTCTACCCATTTCGTATGTTTGTCAGTGCACAAAGTCCGGAATAAACGACCTAGTTCCCTCATAACGCTTTCGGTGGGATTAGATTGTGGGTGACGAATAGAACTAAAGAGAACCTTTATCTCAGCGGCTTCCAATTCTTCTTTCCACAGGAAAGAAGTGAACTGAGTTCCGTGGTCGGCTAAAATACGATTGGGCTTTCCAAATTTCGGAATAAATTTATCGAAAATCTTTTTCAATGTCATTCGAACTGTAGCTTTCCTCAAAGGGTATAGACTAACGTGTTTAGAGAATGAGTCGAGCATCACAAAAATATATTGCATACCTCCCCGTGCCGTAGGAAGAGGACCATAGTAATCTACGGTAATAAGATCATTAATACCTCGAGGATGAATATATTGGTATTCCCCTTCCATTGAAAAGGTGAGATGTTTAACCCTCTGGCAAAGATCACACCCAAGAATATATTTCTTGATTTGAGCTCTCATACCTTTCCACCAATAAAAACGCTTGATATACCCCAGAGTTTTATACACACCGGGATGCCCTAGTTTCGAATGAATTTCTTCGATGATTGTACGACAAAGTATACGAGGAAGAACAATTCTCCACTGAGCTGAATCGTTTTCTCGATGAAATAAAATATTATTTTGTACCACAAAGTTTGGTGGAGGATTCTCAGATGAACACTCCTGCAATTTCTTTTCAATAATTTCGTCATTGAGCTGCCATTTGCTCAATTCCTTTAATTGACGAGTAAGATTAGCATCATAATTAAGCATGGCTACCATAATTAAAGAAGAATCCTCCTCGCAATTTACGGGCATGAAATATTGGAGCATTGCCGATATCATCATCCTCTCATTTTTTTCTTCGTGAAAACGAGCGTCAGGGTTACGGCTAAAAAAATCGGCCACCGTATTATCTACCCCGCGACAGTGTGAGATTGTAAACGAATATTGTTGCAATAATAAGCACCATCGATGCATACGCGAATTACGAAAAGTGGCTGATTGCAAGAATGTCAAGCATTGATGATCCGTCACTATTTCAAAAGGGATCCCGATCAGATATACCCGAAATTTAGTTAAAGCATAGACGATAGCAAGGAGTTCCTTTTCTGTAGTAGTAAAACGTTTTTCGCATGCTGTTAAGCATCGAGAAACGATACTAACCACTCCATAACATCCTTCACTATCGATCTGATACAATATTCCGCTTATACCCTGATCACTAGCATCCGTTTGAACCCTGTAAGGCTTCCCCGGGAGAATATGCTTTAGCTGAATACAATTTTGAAAGTCGCGTTTCAATTGTCCAAATGCCTGTTTATGATTTGAATCCCATTCCCACAAAACACCTTTTTGCAATAATTTACGGAGTGAGTCTACGGATTTACTCTGATTAATATTGAACTGTCGATAATAATTACAGACACCGAGAAATTGCTGCAATTCGCGTCTGTTTTTAGGCTCCGCAAAGTCGTTGATAATTTTCAATTTATCCGGATCCGGGCTTATTCCTTGAGACGACACGCGAAATCCGAGAAACGATACTATTGGCTCGAAGAAAACACATTTAGTCAATTTAATAGTAAAATTATACTGTAATAATCTTTCGAAAATCTGACGAAGTATATTAAAGTGCTGTTCTATAGTTTCTGTAGCGATTAGTACGTCGTCAATATAACACGCGGTGTATTTCTCGAAATCTTTCTTTAAGGCGAAGCTCAACGATCTAATAAATCCACTTCCTGCCGTTTTTAAACCGAAAGGAATTCGACAAAAATGATACATGTTTGAGTCATAGAGAAATGCGGTGTACGGTCTCGATTCTTTACTCAACGGCACTTGCCAGTAACCGTGAGTTAAGTCAAGTTTCGAGAACCACCGTGCTTTGTGGAATTTCTGTAAGAGCTCATTGATCAGAGGTGGTGATTCGTGATCGTCCTCAATTACTTTATTTAAGAATCTAGCATCCAAACATACACGCACCGAACCGTCCTCTTTTTTCACGATTCTTAGTGGATTGCAAAATTTGCTCGACGTTCGCTCAATAACCCCGTTTTCTACCATTTTTCCGATCGCTTGTGATATCGCCGAACGAAGATTGAAGGGAACTGGATAAGTATGTTTGATAGACGGGTTGTTCGTTGTTAAGGTGATTTTGTGTTCATACCCTATCGCGCAACCTGGTTTATTTGAGAAAAGCTTCACGTAGTCTCGTAAAAGATCAGAAAAAGTATGTCTCTCTCTCTCTCTCCCAGTGATGAAAGATTACTCGCGACCGTTCGGGGATCGATGGGGACCTCAGACTTGTTCGCATCGTATAGTTCACAAATCTGTGTAAATTTTTCATTATTATCATTTTTCTGGACGTTATAAACGTTATCATTGCAAATAATCTCTTCACAAACTGACGTGTGGTACCAATCGTTATCCGATTCCACATTGTTCTTATTATGTTCATTTGTCTTAATTGAATCACATGTTTTGTTTTTATTTTGACTTACGTCATCATTTTTGGGGTCCAAAATTTCTTCCCCCCTATATTCCACACTCTTTTCAGTCACATTAGATTGACTCGCCTTATTCGAATCACCCACTTTTACAATAAATATTTGCATTTCATTACCCGTTTGCGAACAAATTAACGTCTCCATCGAGCTCCGCTCGAACACCACTGACGATGAAGAGAGAGCAACACCCCCAACCTCAATACTCATGCGACTATAATCAATTATAACTTTATTTTTTACCATCCAGTCATGTCCTATTATTGGATCAGATGTTAGAAAAGGTACTACATAAAATATAGTATCAAAAGTTCGTCCGTCTATTTCTACTAGCAACCGGATTTGCAATTTAATCGCTGTCGATTTCTTATCTATGGCAGTCGTTACTGAAAGATTCGAGACGGGTAATCTGTCAACGCTCGTATGAGCTATCATTTGTTTATATCGCGTCTCCGATATAGCTGAGATTTGGCTACCCGTATCTAATAGAGCCATAACGTCGAATTGTGGTCCTTTCAGTAATATATGTGGGCTACGAGCTATTGTCTGGCTTTCTGATTCATTCGGTAATTTCGCTCCTTGTTCGACACCAGATGAAAGGTCGTCGATGAAATCAAAATGATCTGGACGCGCTTTAGGAGCGCTATACAACGCGTCGCTGGTTAGTTTAAATTATTCTGATTTGAGGACCACCTATCGTTTGATTGAGAATTGGAGAATCTATTATAAGTCGATGTTTGCGGAGGAGGAAAACGAACATCGGGCAGTTGAAAATTTGGTCTATTTTGATTATAATTCCCATATTGATCATAATAACCTCGATTATTTCCGCGATCACCTCTGCGATCGTATCCGTCAAATCTCATATTATTATTTCTCCCATAATTTCTTCTACCTCGGCCCTGGTGTTCTCCCCCCTCTATTCTTATTTCGTTTATTCTCGGAGCGTTTTGTTTTGGATGAAAATTATTATTATTTCCCTTATTATCCCACGTTCTTTCTCTTCGAACCACATCGAGATTACCGAGTGTTTGCGCGATTGCACTTGTATCCGTAAAATTGATCGTAGATAGAGTTTCTCGTACCCAATTAGGAAATTGTTGTACGATATTGTAATTAATCTCGAATTCCGATAATCGAGGAATGAAATATCGAGCGCGAGCTAATTGTTGATAAAAATAATTTTGTAATAAATCACGTTGGGCTTCGTATCGAGACTCCATCCATGTTTTCTTAAACCGTACGCGTATAGGGACGGAATAAAACTCTTCCAAAAACTGTCTTTTAAACTCGTCAAAATTTTCGAATCGTTCTTTTAAATTGAACCAAAGACTCGCTTTTCCTTCAAGGGCGAGCTCAACTATTGACATCTTTCGATTCTCTTTCACATTTTTTGTTTTTATAAATTTCTCCAATTCGTCGAGAAATTCCATCGGATGTTTCTCTATTTCATCTTTAAATATAGGTACCTTAATATCGATATGAATTTGCTGTACGTTACTTATAACCGTTGCGAGTTGTTCAATCCCACTGACTCCGTTTGTTTGGCCTTGCCCGGCCTCGTCCCGATTAATCCTTTGTTGATCTCGATTACGCTGAGCCTCAAATGCGGTTCTCATTTGCTCGAACTCTTCGCGCTCTCTGTTTAATCGCTCCCACTCAGCCTCCATGCTTCTGTCTTGCGACGATCCGCCCGCTCCTACTCCTACTTCATCTCTTAATATTGGCATTTTCTTCACTTTCTGTATTTCTGTAAAGTTTTTTAAATTAAATTTCTGTTTCGAAACTCTGCCTGATTTTGTTATATACTGTTACGTCCTCGTGTCTCCTTTCATGCGAGAAACGTTCGAAATTTTTTTTTATTATATATATATTATTAACAACGATCAGCTGATCGCTTTTGGGCGCCAACAACGGCGATTTAAATAATAATTATCGCGAGGCGATTATTATTAAATATTAATAAATTTTTTTTTTGTCGAAAACATCGCACGGTGATTGGAGAATTTTGGGCCGATCTTTACTTAGCGAAATTCGTCTCGAATCAACCGTGGGATTTATTATATTTTCCCACAGTTTACCTTGGTATCGAGTTCGCTGGAGCAGCGTGTGCCGCTGGACGACGCAAATTTCTTATCTGCGTCCGGCGTCCGAGCTCGCCTCCGTTTAGACTAGAGCGTCGCACGTGGAGCTCCAGTGACATTTCTTGCACTGTCAGCATCCGGTCGGCCCAAGCACTCTCGTCACCGTGGGATAATTCGCGAAAACAAAGTATGGACCCCCTCCACTTTGGAGCCGAAGGAGTCGAAAAGTGTCGGACAATTAGTCAGTCTTCGATCTTCACTCGCCCGTCGCACTTGATCACTTTTCGAGTATATTCTTTTCGCGCATTTTCGTGTTAGTAATTTTTCTCTAACCACTTTCGCGTCGAACTTAGTCAGAATTCGCGAGTGTATCCGGGAAACGCGTGTGTTTGAGGATCGGTACTGACTCAAAAATTCTTTTCATTATCCATTTTATATTTCGTGTTAAGATCCGAGCAACTTTTGTATCGCGGTCGCGGTTGTCAAAAAAAAAACGATTTTCGTAAAAACCTAAAAACAGTGTTCGTGTCGAGAATCCTCGGTGTCTTCGCAGTTCATCGACTCGTGATTGTGTTTCTTTCCGACGGGCCCCGAGGTGCACGTCGTTCGAGAATCGTCCTTCTATTCGCTCCGTTTCGTCATTCCCGAAATCGTAATCACAAGTAAGTTCACTTAAACGATCACCCAAAATTAAAAATCAAAATCACAGGGTTGAGTTTGTTTCGATAAATCGAAATTTAAACTCCAAGCCTACTTCAATGATCCGAATCGGAAATACCGAGCTTGGGTTTATTTCGTTAATTCGAAATTTAAATTCTAGGTCCGTGTTATTTCAATAATTCGTGATTTTAATTTTATTCATGAGTTCTCGACAATCCGAAGTTGTCGAAACACTCACACGTATTCGAGTGAATTTCATCCCAATTATCCGGAATTGATTCTTCAAGTGAACTTATTATTTGAGACCTATATTTCGAGCGAAATTTATGATTCAAGATTCATTACTCTGAGCGAACTTTGTGATTCGAAATTATTTCTTCGAATGAATTTAAATTTTATTTCCCAGTGAATTTTATAATTTGTGACCTATTTCATGCAAGTGCATTTTATAATTCGAAATTTATTTCATCGACCAAACTTTATAATCCGAGACTAATTTTTTTGTGAACTTATAATTCGAAGTTTAATTCTTTGAGCGAATTTTATGGTTTGAGAATTTCATTTTCAAGTGCATCTTACGATTTGTGATTTATTTTTCAAGTGAAATTTATAATTTAAATTTTGTTTTAAAGCGAACCTTATCATCCAAGTATTTTCTCCTTAAGTGAATTTTACCTCGATTATTCGCGATCTGAATATCCAAGTGAATCTCATTACAATTATTCGGAATTTATCTTTCAATTAAATTCGATCTCAGTTATTTGAAGTTTATTTCCAAGTGAATAGAATTTTATTTTCGAGTGAATTTTATTTCGAGTTGTTCGGAGTTTGTTTTCCGAACTATAATTTGATTTTTCAAACGAATTTTGCGTCAGCTGTCCGAACCCTAATTTCGAGTGAATTTATTTTTCCTTTCATCAAACGGGTTCTATTTTAACAATTTGAAATTTGATTTTTGAGTGAATTTATTTCAATTTCCGATTGAATTTTCGGTTGAATTCTCTATGAAAATTTCAATTAAATCTTCTTTTATTTCTCAATCAAAAAGTCTCAACTGAATTTCCGATTCAATTTCAAACGAATTTCCGAGTAAATGGAAATTCAACCAAATTTCAATTAAAATTTTAAATTAAATCTTCGATTAAATTTTCGATCGAATTTTCAAGTAGATTTCAACTAATCTTCGAGTCATTTCTATCCAGATAAATTATAATTTGACCTCCGAAGCGAATTTGTTTAAATATAAAGTTCGATCTTGACGACTCGCAACCCAACCTCGTGTGTATTTGCACCCCGCGAACAATTCGGTACCGAGATTCTCGATTCGACCACGTTTATAATTCGGTAGTGCTCAAGTATATTCGCACCGTCATCCGATCTCGATACGCCAGTTGTTCCGATTTCGCGTTTGATAATTCGCGTTTTGTATTATTTTGATAATTCAACGCTCCGATTTTTGCGTTTTATATTAGTTTATAATTTTGCGATCTGATTTTCGCGTTTCATATTATTTCGTAATTTCAACGAACCAATTTACGCGTTTTATTTTTTGTAATCTCGCGGTTTCGACAAAACCGGTCGTTTTCAATTTTAAAAATAATCATAAGCGAAACTTTATTCGACAGTGTCGTCGTCTTTTTGTTATTTCAACCGACTTTTCTACGGAACAATAAAAAGAACAAGTGTGACTTTGGCTCGTCATCAATACCTGTGTTTCATTTACGAATTTCTCCTCGCGTTACTAATCGCGACCTTCGTGGAAGTTTTCCGATCACCATCGCGATAAAACCTCTTTGAATTTTGCGGGAAAATTCTAGTCGACGACCTGGAGCGATCGTCGAAACCGGTCGCAAAAATCATCTCTCAGACGATTCTCGTCTGCAACGTTTATCTGGTCAGCGACGAATATCCTAGTGGCCGTCTTTTGGCTCCGAACATCGGTGGTGCCCCTGAGACATATTGCCCGGGTTCACCAGTCTCATCAGAAGCTTCAACGGTTATTAGGGTTCCAACCCCTAAGTCGTTCGATTTTGAAACACCTCCATCTACACCGTAGGTAACTCCTCACCCTCTACGCTTCACCGCTACAAAAGGCAAGGTAAGTTCTCGCTACTTCACCATTTACTATTTTTCTACCTTTCTCAACCTAAAAGAAAAATCGCAAATCAACAACGCATTTGGTTCCAATCCCGGAGGGTAAATCTCCCCCTCTAAACCTAGGAACCTCCAATAATCCGTTACTCGGGTTAGTCCGTTAAATTTTGTTAAAATAAAACATATTGTCATTTTGCTTTTGAATCAAACACCCGGACAAAAAAACCGTGACGTAACAATACGTTATTTTTTCATCATTCGCCATATAGTTTCGTCTACAACTCACACGGCATCATTTTCTATTAATTGATTTAATCTGATTCATCATGATAATTATCACCATATTTCTTTTTTTTGAAACAAAATATCCACTGTTTACGAAAACTATCTTCACGTTTGACAATTTATAAATCATAAATATCTCGCGTTGATCACGAGCCTCGCTGTTGGGCGCCAATTGTAATATTCTGAGAAGTTTACACACGTTCAATCATTCGATAAGAGATATTTTATTTTACTTTCAAAACAAATCAAGTTTCATATGCCGATATCATAAACGGATATTTCTTCTTCCTATTTTCGTTATAATACTATCACGCACGCACTCATACATTCACTCAACATTCACGGTCACAAATATCGTTCGTGTGCTTCGAACTATGCACTTTTGTTGTCTTTTTATTTTCTGATAAATTTCAGTTCTCTCGATTTTATAATAAGTACATAAAACAAGGTACTTATCGGATTTGAACGCTGTTAATCCCTCGGTGGCTCTTTCTCGTGCTCCGGGGTCTTGGATATTCTTCCAAAACGACTCAAGAAATAGGCGGCTGGCCAGGCCACATGTTAGTCTTTGGTCAGGTATTGTGACGATGAGACGATTGGAACTCGATGTTCTTCAGTTGACGACCCCGGAACGAAAGAGAAAGAGCCCCGGTTCGAATTATTCTCCTGGATTACAATAATTATTCGATCATGCGCAGTAATTTGAGGCGAGATCGATCGAAGAGGGAGAAAAATATCGATTTTGGGAGCGCGAAATATTTAAAATTCGCTAGCGTTTCTTACAGTTGCAATGAATTTCATGTTGGACCACTCGTGTTGACTATACCAACGGGGAGTTATGAAATCGAGGATATTGAGAAATATTTGAAGGCTGAATTGACACGTAAAAACATAAAAATTCCGCTGAAACCGAATAATAATACATTGCGCAGTGAGTTGGAGTGTGATCAACATGTTAATTTTCCACCGAACAACTCGATTCGACCTCTTCTGGGCTTCACATCGGGCCTGTTAGAAGCCAATAAAATACATGTGTCTGATCTACCAGTATCCATTCTTAAAGTGAACGCCATACGAGTCGAGTGCAACATAACCACTGGAGCATACATCAACGGACGAAAAGTGCATACAATTCATGAATTTTTCCCATCCGTACCACCGGGTTATAAAATCATCGAAGTACCATCAAGTGTCATTTATCTACCAATCACAACTCGTGTGATTGATAACATACAGCTTCGTATTGTCGATCAAGACGGAGATTTGGTAAATTTTCGTGGAGAAATCATCACCGTACGACTTCACATAAAATCTCGATGGGCATAGTCTACAATCGCAATATTAATAAGCCATCGACATGGGATCGCAGAATCAGTCATGGATCGACGCTCAAAGTGCTAACACCTCAAAATCTGCTACTCTTGAAGAACTTGGGTCTCAGAGTTCGTGGAGTTCACGTGTAAAAAATTATCTGTTTTGTGCATTGTGCATTTGTTGCGTGAAATAGAAGATGAATCCATCATACATTATGAGATTCATGCACATCAACCATACGCATCGTCAACCTACAACAACAGTGATGAAATACGTATTTCAATTCAACATCAAGATTTATCGATTCTACCAAGCAAAAGTTCAATTCACATTTGTGGAAAACTAACGAAGCCGGATGGTACAGCGTTAGCTGCAACGAGTCTCGTCAACAATGCCATATGCCATTTATTTGAAGAAGTGCGCTATGAACTCAATGCTGTAGAAATTGATCGCAATAAGAATGTTGGTATCACATCTCTTATGAAAGGATTCACTTCTCACTCACCGGCTAAGAGCTCAATGCTTGAAAATACTGGTTGGATTGATGTTGAGGAGACGAAACATATTGAGGATGCATCAGGCAACTTTGATATATGCTGTGACGGGGAAAACGGGATAGGAGGAACGATCCGAAAAAAATGCGGCAGGGACTGGACCGGGGTTCGAACCTGGGACCTCTCGATTGCCGGTCGAGTGCTCTCCCAACTGAGCTATCCAGGCCGCCTACCACACTTAATTCGAATCGTCCTCGTAACGTTGTATTCCACAACGTTACAATCCCCCCCACCAGAGTTGATCTATCTCCGACAGATCAGACTCTTACACTCGTTGTTGGGGACTCAAGGGGTACTGCAGACTGGGAGTGTCTGAGGGACGGAAAGACGGAACCGGGGTACTACGGAGCTCGTAGGGGAAAGGGAAACCAAATCTCAGGGAAGGTTCCACGGCAACCACGATAATTTTTTCGTGATTATTCAGAGGCCGTGGCCCTCTGTTGGGCGCCAGTTTGTGACGGGGAAAACGGGATAGGAGGAACGATCCGAAAAAAATGCGGCAGGGACTGGACCGGGGTTCGAACCCGGGACCTCTCGATTGCCGGTCGAGTGCTCTCCCAACTGAGCTATCCAGGCCGCCTACCACACTTAATTCGAATCGTCCTCGTAACGTTGTATTCCACAACGTTACAATGCATACCGCTGAGTGCGCTGCTGGGCTTTGCTGAAGATTATCGAAAAATGGTGGTGAATGCGAAACATGAATTGATTCTGACGAGATCACGTACCGATGACAATGTAATACTTCAGGCAGCTGCTGAAGATTATAAAATTACACTACGGAAAATTGAATGGCTTGTTCCATACGTCACCGTCGCAGATCAACGGAAAATTCAACTATTGAAGTTTATCGCCAAA